>NW_010729178.1:985443-1003498 GCF_000365185.1 Nelumbo nucifera
TTCACTAGTATTGAATAATGACAACTCCTGACACAACCCATGATCCACTTGCACTATCTAGCCCCAAACCCAAATTTAGTCAAAACTCTCCTCAAGAAATCCCAGTCCACCAAGTCATAAGCCTTTTCCAAGTCCAATTTACAAACCACTTCCTTCTTCTGATCCCTCTTAAAGTTCTCCACACTCTCATTAGCAATTAAAATCTGATAAGTAATATGTCTTCCACTCACAATGGCTCCTTGATAGTGTGCAATGATATCGGGCAATACCTTCTTCAACCTCATAGACAACACTTTTGTAATGATCTTATACAAGCTATTAACCAGGCTAATGGGCCTAAAATCCTTCGGGTGGGATGCATCTTTCTTTTCTGGAATTAAAGCTATAAATGTAGAGTTCACACCCGGATTGACAATTCATCTCCTGAAAAACTCCTCAAACACTCGCAAGAGATCATCTTTCAAGATATCCTAACAGTCCTGATAAAAAGCCATTGTGAACCCATCCGGCCCTGGAGCTTTTGTTCTATCCATAGAAAACACAGTCTCCTTGATCTCTTCTAGAGTAAAGCTTCTTTCTAGCCTTCTCCCGTTCTCCACCCCTACATCTGGCCAGTCCAAACCTTCTACCCATACCCTTCTACTCACAGGCCTTCTTAGAATAGATTTGAAGTACTCCACACAGGCCCTGGCAATCTCCTCTTGTTGTACTAACTCGACTCCATCTACTACCAATTTGGAGATAAAGTTCTTCCTTCTCCTACCATCTGCTAGAGAATGGAAATACCTAGTGTTTCTGTCTCCCTTTTGCAACCACTTACATCGAGATTTTTGCTTCCAACTAATTTCCTCCTTGTGCAGACAATCCTCTAGCTGTCTTCTCAAATCTCTCCTGAGATCATTGTCTTCMTCTCCAAATTCTCCCCTTTCYTCTTTAGAGTCAAGGCTTTCAATCTTATCCATCAAATCTCCCTTTCTTCTATCCTCCCAAACTCCATCAAGTTCCACTCCTTGATTCTTGCTTTCATGAATTGTAGTTTCTTATGAAATCTCATCCCCTCTCATTCCACCAGTGGGTTACAGCCATGCCACCATTCCCTCACTTTGTTAGTAAACCCTGGATGAAGTAACCACATATTTTCAAATCTAAAGGGGGTAGGACCTCCACACCTTTTTTCCACCTTACATAATACTATGGGCCAGTGATCTGAGGTCACCCTTGGGAGAGCTCTAGAAGCCAAGGTTCCCCAATGTTCTTCCCAATCCAAAGAGAACATGAATCTATCYAGTTTAGAGCAAATGGGTCTAGATTGGAGGTTTGACCATGTAAACGTCTTATGGGCTAGGGGAATCTCTTTAAGCTCAAAGGCATTCACAAAACTATTAAACTTCCTCATGCTTTTTGTCACCCTCTGGTTAACCTTATTGGACTCCTCCGAGAATCTGATCACATTGAAATCCCCACCCATGCACCAAGGCCCATCCCACAACCCTCTAACATCAGCCAATTCCTCCCACAACTCCTCTGTCTCTCTATAGTCATTCGGTCYGTAAACATTTGTGAGCACCCATGTATAGTCATCCTCTTGCTGCTTAAACTTCAGAGACACCGAGTACTTTCCGATCAACTCCTCCAGACCTTCCACCACATCCTTCTTTCACATTGTTACAATCCCCCTGGAAGCACCCCACGAGGGAGCAGCCACCCAGCTAATTCCCCTGGCTTTCCATACACTCCTTGCCCATTTATCATTAAATTGCATTCTCTTAGATTCTTGTAGCAGCACAATGTCTAGGTCCACACCGTCTTATTACCTCTTTTATTGTCGCCCTCTTCCTTGCACTCCCAATTCCCCCTCACATTCCAACTAAGAATCTTCATTCCGCTTCTTGGTAAACCCCTTGCCACTTACCACTACTTTCCCCTTTCCTCCTGTCTCCCTTTACCTCGAGCCTCTTATCACCTTCTACATCTTTCTTCAATCTCTCTACTTCACTCAATCTCCTCTTCTTTATTCTGATCTTCTCCTTCCTCTTCTGTAAGTTTTCTTTCAGCACATTCAGATCTTTCAAYCTGCAACCTAGCTTCCCTACAAATTCTGCTATCATGTCTTCTCTCACCGAGTCCACCAGCCCTACCCTTCCTACAAAATCCTCTCCATCTCTATCCACCTGCCCCTTCTTCCTCTCCTCTGGTCCCACCTCTATTCTTTCTTCTCCATCCACCCTCCCTTTCCTATTACCTCCCTCCAACCCTGCTCTCTCCCTGTAGTCCTCTCCATCTCTACCCTCATTCCTTTCCCTCCTCTCCACTAACCCCTCCCCTCTTCCTACCTCCCCTTCCCCTCTCCAGATCAGCTCTTCTTCCACTTCTTTAAGCACTCTTTCAATAATTTCCCATACTTTTTCACTCCTAAGCCTTCCTTCCGGCACCTTCCCACCTTCCTTCCTTCCGATCTCTCCCTCCTCGGAGAGCCCGTCTGCTAGCTCAGCTACATATTCATGGGCTACAGGACATGGAGCAGGAACGGAATCTGGAACCAAAGACACTGGAGACACATTAGTAGCACAAACCAAAATCACTTGGTTACCTTGGACTGATGGATAAGCTGGAAAAGGACTGCTCCCTACCTCCCTCTCTTGTTCCAGAGGTTGGTAAATATTTATCTCCCTGAGTTGGTCGGGAAGTACTTCTATTCTTTGGTCACCCTAGTGATCTTTCCACTCTACCCCTGGTTCACCCCTTGATGGTGTGTTCCTGCTTTGCTTCCGGTTTTCCCGGTCTGCCCCTTCTGATCCTCCTTGCACACTCTGTGGTCTTGGGAACGGGTTGTACCGCTTACCTTCGTCACCCTGAAATAAACTTACAATATTCCACCCATCCATGTCACCTCTAGCGCAACTGCCTTTGTCGTTTGCACTGCCCACACTAGTACCATCAACCGAACAGTCCTCTGAGTTTTCATCACCTTCACTGCACTACGCCCAGCCTTCATCCTTACCTTCCTTCTCTTCAGGTCTTCCCTTAACGTAACTTGGCTTCGGCTTCTCTGAGGAGCGCCGCATGGGGCTAAACTCCTTCAGCCTTCGTCGGGAAACCTATTGCAAGTCGAGCTTCTTCTCTGTTTTCTGGCGCTGCGTGCGTTCCCCCCCTGTCTCGCGATTGGGGACGATGATAGACCATTAGCATCGTCTATCTTAGTCGTGTCCCCAGTCACGTGAGTTACTAAAGGCTCACACGCCTTCTTAAACCACTGGATCGGGCCCGCTGACCCAAATGGGCCTTTAATCGCACCCAAGACGTTTCGAATGGGCTTTGGCTTTGGCCCATTTTTAAGCCACTACGACCTCACGTGACTTTTAAAAGAGTCACACGCACCCGACCCCAGTCTCGGTTTGGTTTTATCCAGTCTAGATCCAATTCTTCCTTGGACCGGCTCCTTTTCCTTGTTCAAACAGGTCAAGTTGGCGCCTGTTACAACATGTGCAAAGGACCTGCCACCCTCCAGACTGTTGACTGCTCCCACACGCATAAAACCCACCCCCTGAATGCTACCCTTTTGTTTCTCCAGTCTTGGTTTTTCCATTTTGTTAAAGTTCTTTTCTTGTTTGAATCAACCAATCCCTTCTTGCCACGCAGTACTTCTTCAACCTTCTCATCTCCCTCCCTACGAGCCTCCTTCCAGAGCACCGATTCAAAGGATGAAGCCAACCACACTGAACAGAAAAGCCCTTCAACTAGCACCTCAATCTTTTAAGGAATCTCCTCAGGTTTTACACCATTCAATAAAATGGAGGCTGAACAAAGGTCTCCCCAAAAGGCACCTCCTAAAGATCCTCTACACATCAAAGCAATGGCTTCAGCAACTTCCTGCTTCCACAAGTTAAAGGGAAGGCCTAAGAGACGTACCAGCACTCCATCTTCAACAAAGAAATCTTTGGAGTTTGATCCCGGACACCATCTTGATACTGTGAAGCTTCCAAGATCAGCTTGGATATTTAATGCCTCAACTTCTACTCTATTCTCCAGCAGATCCAACACAGCCTTATCCTTCTCAAAGGGTGTTAAAATAARCRTACTCTTCAGCTTTAAACTTGCTATTAATAGATCTGCAACTTTCCTCCAGTCTAGTATATGAGCTGAAGCTTTAACTATCAGCTTACTTTCCCAATCTCCTCTCTGTATGTTTACTCCCATTCTGTATTTGCCTGCCCCAGCTGTCACTAATAGAGTCTCCTGCTTATTTTTTCTCACCAGACTAGTAGAAGTGCTTATCTTCCTTTTTACTGTTTCTTCTCTTTTAGCACCCAAGTGTTGCAGCAGTTTACATAAGACCCCATGGACTGCCTTCCAGCCCCGACTCTTCCTTCCTTCTGATAGGCAGACCATCTGCTTTCTTCCCTTGCCAAAGAATTCTGTCAAAGATATAAAATAACCTTTAAGGTTTCTCTTACATTCTACAACAAATCTTCTTCCAGTTTCTGAGAGAAACTCTTTCCAACAACTTTGTTTGCCTTTATTACTTGCACCTTCTACAAACTCCTTGAACCCTTCTAACAGCACCATCCCTCTCTTTGCTTCCCATCTTCAAGCTCAGCTTACCATTTAATCTCAGCTCCTCAAATAGCAGCTCCTTAGTTTCAATCTTCAAGGCTTTTCTCCAGCGGCCTACCTCCACAAACTCTCCCATCTCCTCAGTTCTCTAATGGCAATTCATTACAAATTAACTTTTTCGGCCCTTAGCTAGCTATCACATTGTAAATCCCCTGAAACAAGTATTACCCATGTTACTCTGGATAACAATTCCTCTATTGAATGCAACATTTGGTTGACTGACCCTTCTAGAAAATTCCTTTGTGCTTTCCTCCTTGAATTCCAAATGTCAATGGAACAAACTTGAATCTGGGTAATATCTGATTAAAATCTGATTTGACTTCGTTTTGTTTCCCAATTTTTGTGAATTATGTTGTTCCCCTAGTTGGTGTAGCAATAGAAAACATCAAGTGATCTAAATGGTATAATCAAACACTGAAATTAGAATTCAAATAATATTACATAACCTGTGGAAAATTAGGAGATGGATCTATATTTTGTTAATTCAAGAGGGATATACAAAGAGAATGTCTGTGTCAAAATAAAATAAAAAAAAACATATAAAAGGACAGAATTATTATTGTTTTGAATTTGAAAGAGATATAGAGGACAAAATACATCAGTATGTGTGTTACTGAGGAAAGGGAACAAAAGAAGGGGCAGAGCGCTTGTTATGATCACGACTAGAGTGATTAAAGGGGATTTATAAAAAAGAACAAAAGGAGGGGGAAAACCCATTGCTTTTCTAAGTTGAAATCTGGTCTTTCATGATGTTCTTTTATGCCCCCCTCATTAGCTGCACTATACCTAAAATTGTTAGACCTGCGATTATGGAAATCCCAGGTGAGACACTAACGTCAAAAAAAAAAACTTGTTGCCTAAGCGCCTGACTAGTCATCAGTCGTAACCTTGACAACCATGGGCTGAACTACCATACATTATGGGGTGTGTTGTCAGTCTCAAGTCTAACCACTTTGTGAATGTTAAAGGAAATTTTCTCCGTATAAAATATGAGTGCAATCTTGGATTATTTGATCACTGCTTTATTGGTACAAGCAGAATAACGTGGGTAATATTGTTTCTTCAGTTCAAGAAGATGAGCAATTCTAAGCCAACAACAAGACCATCTGAAACAGAAGAAGCAGTAGAGCAGGCAACTGGGCCTAACGATAATGGAACTAATATAAAGAACAACCTGGAAGAAAAATCTCAACAACTCAGAGTTCCTAGTGATCTCAAGGATAGGAACAAAATGTCTGATGGTGGCTTAGGAAAGAGAATACCCAAGAATGGAAAGGATGAGTCTGATTCCACAACTAAGATGAAGAAACAGAAAAGGAAATTCCCATCTCGAAAAGAAATTTCAAAAGCAAGGTAAGAGGCATTTTCATTCATGCCCACCTCGTTTTTTCCCCCACAAGGATAATTGCATTTCAGTTTATTCCTGTAAAACCATGATGTTATCAGCTTATCTGTTTTTGGAAGAAAATGGATGCCTTTTGTCTTATTTTGTATTTATGAACTTCATGCAGAGAAGAAAAAAGAAAAGTTTTGAGGGAAAGTAAAGCTTCTAGCAAGAGGAATAAGAGGGCAAAGACGGCCTAGTGAACTTGCATGATAACATGATTTGTGGTTGTTGGAACACATTGTCTTCAGATTCATGAGGATGCTATTTGAATTTCAAGTCACCAAATGAAGATACATGAGCTCAGTGTACATGGTATTTCTATGTTATCTAGGCATCTTCTAGTCTTTGTATTTGTGTCAAATTTATCAACCTTTGAATGAAAAGTCAAACATGACAGCATCCTTATCAGATTCTGTATCTCCCGTATGATGTGGAAGGGGTATTCTTGCTTCATTCGGGTTCTACATATTCATGTCAACATGCTTGTATTTGTTTATTTCCCTGAAAAGGAACAGATCGATTGAAGTAGGAATTCTGTTTACCTATGATACAGCCTGTAAGGTTCCCCAGTGAATGGGCAAATTTGTGGATTAGAAAATCAGTGTTTAAAACGTCCAGATATATTTTTGCTATTCCTATTTTCTGATTCTCATTCTTGAAGTTGAAACCAAGTCCAAGTGCCACCATAAGCTTTAGTGAAGTTTCGATTACAGTTTATAGAAAAGTTTTTTTATTCTTTTATTGGATGACTACAGTTTATAGAAAAGTTGGGTGAGACATTTCCTTCGCTGGATCAGGAATCAGATCCGGGCTTCAGCAGATTTCAGGTCGTCAGAATGCACAGCCCCTAGATGCCACTCCGGATCTGCTGGTTACTCATCACCTGGATCCGTTGCTCAATCTTCATTGAAATCAGGACGTGTCCTTTGAGCGTGTGACTTTTACACCTTTGTTAAGAAGCATTTTAAAATTGAATATAATAGTAAGAGCCTAAGAGGAAAATTCTTTCAACCTAATCTCGTATTTTCCTTATATTTTCTCCCTTGTCTTCATTGCACCACCACTACACATCTGCACCTTACAACCAGACTGCCCCACTCATTTTCAGTCTCGTCCACCTTGCATTTCTATGCAACTTGTTATCTTTTAAGACAAATTCCATGGTTGTCATTTACAAGATTATTGTACTCTGTAAACTAGGAAGTCCTATAGAGGATCCCAAATTCGTTACCCTGCTTGCTCATGCCAAAACTAATAAAATAACTCTGCCTAATCGAGTGTAGGAAAATGAACATCGATTCAATGAAAGAAACTAGTGAGGCTGGTAACAATGGCTTTGGTTGTGCGCTTGTGCTGATTCAGTTCCTCTTTTGGTGGCCAACAGCGGCCATAGAAGCTTCAAATATGGATGCGATACAGGGATAATTTTGGCTTTTGGGGGCCAACAGCCTATGCTGTTAGAGAGCTTTTAATGGCTCGAAACATTCAACCATTCACGCCCATGTCTATCGTTTTGGTCAAATGAAAATAGGGAGCAGTTACTATTTTACCCCACTCTATGGTAACGTGGCATTCTCAAGAATGTTCTTAACAACATACAAAGTTTTTTGTACCAAACATACCAGTTTTTAGGATAATTTTATATATATTAAATGGTGCTTGGCACCATGGCGTTTCACATGCGATTTGGTTCTTAAAAGACACCCAACAGGCAAAAAAAAAAAAAACATTTTCTGTCACACGAAAACCCATTTGGCTTTGTTGCATGCCACATCAGCAAGTAAAAATGTTTTGCCAAAAATTGGATTTGGCGCCACAGCTTTTCTGGGCTGGGGGGGGGTAAGGCAATAGTGGGGGTCAAAGATGATAGATGGCATGAAAGGGCAGAGTTACAAAAAGCTTTAATGGAGATTGTGAGAAGGCCGAGGATTCAGTTCAGCAGAGCTTACACACAGGGATGATCTGAATGCATGAGAACTTCACGCCTCAATTACAACATACTTCTAGAAACCTCTCATGCCTTGAGTGTTTTGGTTAAAGTGTTGATACGCTGGTTTATCAGCATCGTTTTCACCATCACCAGTGTTACATTACTGTGCTGCAGCGCTTAAGTACTGGTGTGTCTTGACTGAGAAATTACCATTGGTTGCGTTACAGATAAATTTCTAAACAAACTCATCATTTGTTTTAATAGTCAGGATCAAAATGGGTTTGATGCGAGACCAGGAAGAATTAGGAACAATTGCTCTAAATCTCTAATGAGATCTTCCTTCCATATGTTTCTCTCCTGGCCATTTGGTCAATCATATCACATGCTGACATCTCCAAATTTTCAATACCATCCGGATTCACTTCATCGATAATAGCGGTATTGTCAGCCTATGTATCCTTCCAGAAAATAAATTTCCCATTGCCCACCTTCCAAATGGTACCTCTAATGAGCAGCTCTCTAGAGGTTAGATTCCTCTCAAAGTTCATGAAATACCTTTTTTTTGGATTAATTTCTCAAAAAATAAAAAAACTAATTTTATTTAAATACTTACAGCTCACAACCCTCACCCATAAGTTCTCTTTATTTGTAATGATTTTCCGTCCAAGCTTGTCCAAGAAAGCTTTATTGATCCATCTTAGACTTTTGAGACCTAGGCTCTCCCATAGATTTGGATGTACAAACTCTTTTCCAGTTAACTAAATGTATCGAGTTATTGCTTCTCGAATTTAACCATATAAAGTCTCTCTGAGCTTTCTCCATATATCATTTATAACATTATTGGGCATTTTAAATGATCGCATAATAAATTGGGGGACCATACTAGCTGTAGAATTCACTAATGTCAATTTGCCAGCAAGGAAGAGGGTGATTCTCTTGGTGATTCTCTTCCACCCAGCCAGGTTCTTAGTCATTCTCTCATTGAGGGATTTAAAAAGATCCTTTGAGACTTTACCATCAAATAATAGGGGCACCCAAATACTTAATCATTCTTTATCTTTTAAGAATTTTTTACATATTTTTTTTGGAATTTACTATGAATGTTCTTCGATTTGAAAAGGAGATAATTGATTTTGTATAATTAGGTAATTGACTTGAAGCATGTGCAAAACTTGGTGTTAGTCCTTTTTAAAGGAGGGGAGATCTATACTATTGCACCTAGTTTTATCGGGCCTTCAATGCAAGGTTCAAAGTATCGGCTTGTATCGGTCAATACGTATCATTTCGGGGGCTCCTCGATACATCCTCATGGGGTTTTAACCGGTTCAGAGGGTGGAGGAGCCTTAAACCGGTCCCCCTGAACTGGTTTTGAAAAAAAATAAAAAAAATAAAAAAAAACACTATCGATATCACCTGATACACCCCTACCGGTGTATTGGGCGTATCGATATTTAGAACCTTGCTTCAATGTAAATCTGGATCTAATCCTAACAACACGAGAGGGTGCCATGTAGACATGTTCATGGGCCGGGTGGCCCGACGGGCCGGCCCGGCCCGGCCCGACCCCTGGACGGGCTTGAACATGTTTATAGGCCCGCGGGCTTAAAGTCGGGCCAAAAAGCCCAGCCCGCAATAAATTTGAGTCAGGCTCGGGTTTTGTCAAAATAGCCCGGCCCGAGCCCGGCCCGACCCGACCTAATATTAAACTTAAAATTAGTTATGTGATTATGTCCATTTGAATAAATTTTTTGATTTAAGAATATAAATTGTTTTAAAATATGAAAGAAAGGGAAAATACCATCTTGGAGGCTCATTGTTCATTTAAATAGAAAAAAAATACTATCTGATTTTTTAATTCTAATTTGAATAGGGAAAATTGTTTTTTTTTTTCAATTAGGTCGAGCTTCGGGCTCGGGCTCGGGTTTCGGGCTTTTTACCAGGGCCGGGCTCGGGCCCAAGTTATAGGCCCGTTGGTCGGGCCGCGCTTGGGCTCAGGCCTGGTATATTTTCATTAGTGACAAATGAAAGCCCGGCCCGGCCTGGCCCATGAATAGGTCTAGTGCCATGTATATATCAACACAAGTATGCATTACGAGTTCACATTCTCTACCTTGGTATAGAAAATTTTCTAGACCATATCAATAACAATTTGCCACACCAGCCTCTTCTTCCCATTTCAAAATTAAAGTGAATTTTTTAAATGGTGTAGCAGATTGCTATTGGTCTAATACAAAAAAAATTCCTGTACTAACTACTAAGGGCATAGAAGAAGTGATTTCATATGAGCATGCAAAACCTAATACCCAAACTCCTCCATTATTTCCCATTCGAAGAGAACTTGAAGGAACCCTAACCCCTATCTTAGAGAAGCTTTCCACTGTTTCATCATGAATTCTCCAATGAACTCATCGGCAACACATGACGGCAAACCATGGTTTTTAAAAATGAACCGGTCAGGGGTCCGGTTATTGGTTCGAACGATCCGACCGTTCGACCCGAACGACTAGCTCGTTCTGACAAAAAAAAAATTAAAAAAATTGGAAAATGGTCAAAACCGTTCGAACGATTAACTGGACGGTTCAGCGGTTTACTGACCAAAATCAACGGTTTTGGGGGAAAACAGACTAGTTCCCGATTTTTCTAGTTCCGACCATCCGGTCCGGTCCGATTTTAAAAACCATACGACAAACCCAACCTTTCCTTCCCATTCTTTCTCAATCAAACCAGAGAATTTGAACATTGTTGATTTCCCATATATTATTTCAAGTTGGATTAGTGTGTGGGCCTCATCCTCATGGGAATGGGAATTAGATCACCAACAGTGTCATCTCATCACTTGTATCTATTGGTAATAGTGGTTAACTACTGATATGTGGTTTTACTTATCCTCAATAGCATATGGGGAGGTTCTAGTTATCAAAATGTCATCCACATAAATGAGAATCAACAAAATAGAGTCACCATCATGCTTAAAGAATAAAAAGATTCTGCATGTGATCCAATGAACCCCAAGAGAAGTAATTGATCTCATAATTGAGTGAACCAAGCTCAAGGAGCTTGTTTAAGGCCATACGAAAATTTATTGAGGCAACAAACATAATCAAGGAAGTGAGGATCAATGAAGCTAATGGGCTATTTCATGTAGCCTCCTCTTGTAGTTTATCGTGGAGAAAAGATAAGATGATGTGAATAGTTGTGGGTTTCACAATAGGACTAAAGGTTTCATCAAAATCAATGCTAGCCTCCTAAGTATACCCTTTAATAAAAAGACATGCTTTGAAGAACTCAATGAAACCATTTGCTCATTTCTTAATTTTGTAGACCCAAAAAATTCTGACGATGTTTTTGTCAGGAGGAGCAGGAACTAGAGTCCAAGTATTATTGTGAATTGAAGAAGCGCCTTGTACTCATCAACCATGGCAACGACCCATCTTGTTGAGCCTGTGTATAGAAAGTGGGCTCAAGCTCAAGGAATTGGCATGTAAGGCATATTTAGGATTTGGTTTAAAAATCCCATGTTGAGCACATGCAATCATGCAAGTGGATGGTACAATAGGTGCAGAGTTAGTAGATAGTGGAGAAGTGTCAATGACTGCTGGAGCAAAGTGTCAATGACTTCTGCCTCTTGGTGTATTGACTCTAGGGCTTCCACTCATGCATGTAATACTCTATAGGAGTTCAAGGAAATCAGAGGGTTGAGCAATGACGAGTTGTGCTTTACATGAGTACATCTGCAATTGTTGTTGCAACTCTTGCTATAGGGTTATATATCTCTAACGAATTCAGTAACTAACTCAAAGGTAATAGGATTATATCACAATTGTCTCATCTTGCTACACTATAATTACATGGCGTATCAGAGAGAAGAAATCAAACTTTATTAGATATGGCCCGATCACTCATCGTCCACTCAAAGTTACTCATATCCTTTTGGAGACACATATTAGAGGCTATGACCTACATGCTTAACCGGGTCTAATCAATTCGGTTCCTAAGACTCCATATGAGCTTTGTACTTGCAAGAAACTAAGTGTTAGACACTTTAAAATGTAAGGTTATTCAGCACACGTTAAAAACACAAGTACAAACAATTTGGAACCTAAAACCAGCCATTGCATTGGCCTAAGGCCCATTACTAATATGATTAGTTAAGAGATCATATGACAACTTTGTCATGTGATTTGGTTTGAAAATGGGTATAGATAAGGGTATGGAGCATCCATTCTCTTAAAAAGATAATGCTAATCAATTAAAGATAAAGTCCTAATTCAAATTTGATTTGGATCAACTCTTAATTAGATTAGGAAAGTACTCTATATATGAGACTAAGAGGGGAGTGACAATTTAACCCAGTTCTCTCCAATCTCTCACTCTCTTCTCTTCTCCTTACCTTCTAGAAACCTTAATTCAACCCAGTTGTGTTAGGGGCTAATTTCCACCAATTCTCTACTATGTTTTTGTAAGAAAAACATTAGAGGATATTAGGTTTATACACCCATATCAATCCAAGCAAGTTAGGAACCGGTTTTGTTGAAACAGTGTTGTTGAATCAACTTCACATACACATTGCACCATCTTCACTTGGAGGCCGATTTTGGAACTGATATTGGTCGTGAACTACCACTCTAGGAGTTGTAAATTGTGGTCTTCATACAAGGTATAATCAGTTTTAATTTGGATTTCAAATCTAGTCTGGTTCAGTGCAAGATCGATCCCAAAATTTTAAATTTCAAAATCACTAAGAAATCAATTCCTAGGTTGGGTTAAAAATATTTTAAAAATTGGGCCAACCACTAAACCTAGTTCGACCATGTGAAATCTAATTTCTAACCCTTTCAACAGTTGACAGTGGCTATGCCTTGAGGTGAGTAAAGTTTTTCAAGTGTATCCCATACTTGTTTACTAGTTTTGCAACCCACAACTTGGGCCAATGTATGTTAGACAGTGTATGCCCTTAACTCTAGTTAGATTGATGTACATAAACATTTATCTGTAAATAAATAAAGTACATTATTGTTTCATGTTAATGAATGTATGTTTTCTGTGGTGTACCCCTTAAACTGGACACTTATGAGACTCGTGTTAGCTTAGAATGTTCTCAGCCATTAGATAGACTTGGGGAGTTTATCCTAACAAGGCTGACACTAGTGTGCTACCAAATAGTTAGAGTAGCTTGTTTTAGCTACTAGGGTTAGATCTCAAAAACATGCATTGGATGTTTGGAAGAAAAACTGAACCCGGACCAATTTTTAGTTATGCCTGGACCTTGGGGATAGATGGGCAAAACTGGAAAGTTACACATAACCCCAGGCTTGATTATGATACTACACTAAGTAGTGGACCGAGCTGCCTTTGATGTGCCAGATCCATCATGGGCCAAAATATTTGGGCATGTTGGGGCAATTTGGGAAATTACTTGAGTGGGTGATCATAGTGATATGATTGACCCCTTTGTCAGGTAAAGTGAATATCAGGCTTTGCACTCTCTCTAATAGAAACCTAATATGTGTTTGAAATATGGTGTTTTAAAATATATTTATATATTATTGTACTACTATTTTATGAAAAAATGTATGCAAAAGGCTTTAATCTCGAAATCCATCCGAGCAGAGAGAGTAACATTGTATCTTGTAGTCAAGAGAGAGGTCTTTCCTTGTGGTCAATGTTTTGATGATTATGGGCCGAGAGGTTAAATGTAAGAGACCATTACAAGGTTGATTACTTGATGGGCTTTATCTCACATAAGTCCATTATTCTTGGGTCTTCATAGGGTAGTCGAATCTAAGGATCACTTAGGTGTAAATGTTGGGCCAAATTGAGCTCATGATGATGATTGGCTTAGGGGTTCACTACCATGAGCAGTGAATTTGGCCTAACCTCTTCTAGAGGTGGGGCCGAATCCTCATGGACTTGTATGAGACCTTTGTGGGGTCCCATGTGATGAGAGTAGAATTTATCACATTTTTATCCCCAAATATTAAGTCTTTCATAATTAATTAGCACTTAATTGGACTCATATTCCTTGTATTTCGGTTCAGGGCATGAAAGAAGGCATCCGGAGCAAAGAAAGGCAAATCGGATGATTTTTCATAGTTTCGGCACCATTCAGTAATCTGGGCCTAACTCGTGTATCCGAATTCCGATTGGGCTGATTCAAGACCCACAGGAAAGATAAGAAAAAAAGCCACAACTTTCATGTTTTGGGCTTTCACAGATTCGGCCTGTATCAAAGTCAAATCCGGGCCCAAAGTCACGGCAATTTCATAGGAAGGCTCAATCCGCAACTGAAACCCAACTTGCAGAAAAGCCTGGCTGAAGCCCAATTCGCAGAGGAGGTCTAATACGAATCCAAGAACAAGAAACTGAGAGGAGTCCTTCCAGATCTAAATTCTTGATATAATCTTAGAAAGATAAAGGGATTGAGTTCATTAGATAAAGAGATAAGAGTAGGATTAGAATAAGACTTTCTATTCTTGTAAGATAAACTTCAAGAGGAAGTAGGAGGCCACCCCCTCCCTTTTAAGCTATATAAAGGGGGGGGGGGGGGTGGACTAGTTGGAGGCATGACTCAATCACTCACTTCCTGATTTGAATCAAGAAGAAAAGAAGCAATAAGCCAAAAATTTCCAAGAATTCAAGAAACGTGGAGGAGGAGATCAAAAATTCAAGAATCCCCAAGAACAAGGTGGCGGCAAGAAGAGGAGATCTCAACACCATGGGCGAATTCAAGAGTTCTTTCTTTCTCTTTGTTTACTTTAATTCTTCCATCATGAACTGATTTGTTTCTTGCTAGGACTGTGGAAAGCCTAACCATGATAATGAATATGTTTTTATCTCTATGATTTTTCCAAGATTGTGATTCCTATATAGTCTATGAATTATTTGCTTAATGCGATTAGGAGTGGTCATTTCTTAATTGATTCGATGTATATGAATGAATCGGGAGAGGAATTTATATACTCGACCATATAATTCATGGTGTGAATTGAATGGTATATAGGGATATATACACATGATTCATCTGAATATTTGAGTTTTTCTTGCACTTAATGCATTTCTATTATTGAGAACTCTAGTCGGGGGATCGAGGGGTTATTTGATAGAAATATGTTTAATATATCTTGGGAAAGAATATTGAATAAAATTGGGAAAAACTTCAGCTTATGGGAATAACAGTTAATCTTGGTTAATCGAACCCATCAATATTCATTACATTGGTTAGGTGGACCAAAGGTCCTAACGATTTCATCATTTGCATATTCGATTAATGATCATCCTTGCTTTTATTTTCTTTGCTCCAGTTTTATTATCAGTAGTTCTTGCTCAATTCCAAATTTCGATTGTCCAAATAATTAGGAAAAACTGTGATTCTAATACTTATTTTGTTAAATCCCCGTGGGAATGATATTATTATAGTACTTGATAACTAGTACACTTACTAGGGTTATATATTTATAGCTATCACTACGACATACAATATCAGACCCAAAGTGGCCATGCAACACCTAGGGATGTGACCTATTAAAGAAAATGGGCCAAAGGTCCATTACTAATGAGATAAGTTAAACTGTCACTTGACAACTTAAGTTGTCATGTGATTTGAGTCGAAACTAGGTATGATTTTGGGTATAAAGCACTTATCATCTTAAGGGGACAATGCTTATCTATTAAAAGAGTTCAGATCTAAATTAGATTTGGATAATCTCCTAATTAGTTAGGATAATGCTCCATATAAGTGGGTTAGGAGGAAGAGGGAGAATAGAACTTGTATTCCTCTTCTCTTGCTCTCTCATCTTTTATCTTCTCTCCAGAAACCCTAGTTCGACCTAGGCATTGAAAGAACTAATTTTTATCAATTTTCCACTATGTTTTTTCAAGAAAAACATTGAGGAAATCAGGCTCACAAAATCCCATATGATCCAAGGCAGTTGGGTAGCAGTTTTCTAGAAAATAGTGTTGCTGAATTAATTTCTCATTCATTGCACCATCTTTAGTTGGAGGCCGATTTTTGGGATTGATTTTGAGCGTGAACTACCACTTTGGGAGCTTTGATTTGTGGACTTTGTATTAGATACAATTAGTATTAAATTTTCTTTCAAATCTGGTCCGGTTCAATGCAAGATCGATCTGAAAATTTCAGATTTCAAAATCTCTAAGAAATTGGTTCCCGAGTTGGGTTAGAAAATTTTTGAAATTCAAGCATCCATTAAACCTGATTCAGCCGTCCATATTCTGGATTCTAACTCATCCAACAATGTAGTCTCTATTAGGGAGGCAATCATCTAACTGAACGTATTTGACCTAGGTTCCAATGGTTGGGTATGTCAAGGAGGACAAAGGGAACAGAAATGGACAAGGAGTTGAATTACCAATTTATCTGAAGAGATCGTGAGTAAGCATGGAATATTTTATTTGAAAATTCTAAATGATATAATTTGAAGCATTAAGCTTCAACGAGATGAGTTGAACAAACTAGATTCCCAAAAGGTAGGTACTTGTCAAGGATGAAGAGTTGGAGGAACCATTGCTAGTTGTCGACATGATGAGACGGTATGGGTCAGAGAAGACAATGCTGGTCAAATGCTCTAATACCATGAATGAATTTGGTATAAGAGAAAAGCCAAGATGATTTTCCTTAGCTGATTTGTATTCCTATATACATGTAATGACAAGCTCATCTATTATAAGATAAAAAGAAAAACATGTAGGAGAACTATGTACATGAGAAGGGTTTTGCCGATCTAAGTTCAATTGGCCTATGAACCTCAAGCAACAAGTCACAATGGGAAGGGCTTTGGACTTTTGGGTATTAAGAATGGGGTAGAAACTAACAGGATGGACATGGACTTATGCATGCTCATAATGCTTGTTCGTGTTAAAATATACATGGTGTCATTTCGAGCTATTGAGAAGGATTTTGGGATGGAGCTGTTGAGGCTAGATTTGGAATCCTTTAATCTCAGCTCGGATGTAACCAATTGTATAACTGTAATCACGCCGCCCATTGTATAACCAATTTTTCTTTTAAAATTCTTGTATGTCACTTGGTATGTACCTCTAGGTTTCCTATGTGATGTATTGGTGATTGAGATTAAAGTGCAATGAATTCATTGTTCATTCTTAAAGAAAAAAAAGGCAAGTGCTTATAAAAACTAAAAAATAAAAAACAATGTTGTAAAATCCCAATAATATCACAACCACTGTTTTCCTCATCTTGGGACCATTAAAATTGAATTTTGTCCATTATATAGCCTACATTGGATTACTTAGTCCATTCCTTCACTAACATGTCATAAGTGTTTTGTGACTAAGGTTGTGTTTGGTATTATTTGAAGGGATGAGAGATTCATCATATGGATGGCCGAACCCTGTAGGAAGGTTGGGCAAAATTTAAAAAATTTCTCTCTCTCCAATGTGGGAATCACATTTCCAATTTTAGAAAACTACATTTTCAAGGATCAATCTTGAAACCAAACTGGACCAGATCTGAAACCAAAAGGTAGGAGAGGGATATACCTGATACAGAGTAACAATAACTCCCAACGAAGATGTTCATGCCCAAGGAGAAAACCAGAGACTGCTCCCACTGAAGATGACACAGTGTGAGGTGGAGCAAAATCAGCAGGATGACTTTTCAACAAGAACCAAATTCTTCAACAAGAATGTGATGGAGGGCTAGTGAGCACGACTTCAGATTACCTTTACTACCAAAAGGTAATATCAAGAACCTTTCTTGATCACTCCCACAGGTGGAGATCGAATTGGCAGGGGCGGCAAGAGCAGGAAAGAGCAGAAGATAGGAGCAGTCAAACTGCTGATTCTTCTCTCTTTGTAATTTGTGAACTGAGAATTATATATTGGAGGTTCGCCCTACTCCTCTATTTATAGCCTTTAAAGAGAACATCTCCTAATCCCATTAGGAGCTTTCTAATCCAAATCTTGTATTTGAATCTGGACTCTCTTTAAGAGATACGGATAATCCCTTATCTTATCTGCAGATAAAGATTAGTTTTCCTAATCAAATTAGGAGTTTCCTGATCCAAATCTTTATTTGGATCTGGACTCTCTGAGTGGATAGGGATAATCCCTTATCCTATCTGCTGATCTAAATCCCAGAACCGCCC
>NW_010729178.1:1004108-1022138 GCF_000365185.1 Nelumbo nucifera
TCAACGGTTGAAATCGATTGCCGTCAGTTTTGGTTTCCATCAGAGAGAGTGCATTCTCGATCATTCACTTTGTCCAACAAAGGGGCTGATCTTGTTACTATGATCACTCACTAAGATGAATTCTTGGACTGTCCCAACATACCCAGGTTTTGACCATCTCTAAGGATCTCATTGATTGGCATATCAAAGACAGCCCAATCCGACACGTAGTGTAGTATCATAATCGAGTTTAGGGGTCAAGTGTAACATTCCAGTTTTGCCCATCTATCTCCAAGGTCTAGGGCAATACTGGAATTCTGGTCCCGTTCATGATTTCAAGAAAACCCACACTGCATGTACCTTAGGTCTCACCCTGGCAGCTGAGACAAGCCACCCCAACCAACTTGGCAGCACATCAGTGTCATCATTGGCAAGATATATCTCCCCAGATCTATCCAACGGCTATGAAGATTCTAAACTAACACGAGTCTCATATGTGTCCAGTTTAAGGGTATTACACAGAAACACACCACAATAACATGAATCAAATATGTACTTTATTCATTTACATTAAATGTCATAATGTACATCATTCTGATTGGAGCTAAGGGCATATACTGTTTAACATCATTGTCACTTCTACTTGCAACATTTTGTGTTGGTCAATAAAAAATTTTGAGAAATTGTCTTTGTTTGCTAAAGTGCAGTAATAGAAGAGGAATAAGAAGAGAAGAGGAGAGAAGAGAAGAAGTTTGAGAATGGGCAGCAATACTATCTCAGACGGCCCTAGAAGCTATTATATATATTTACAATAAGAAATTACAGAAATAGACTAAAATGCCCCTGATTAGGGATGGGACACCTAGACATAATGAATACAATAAAACAGGTTTAGGCCCAATAACTAAAGGTCCATAACAGACTAAAGAACTTAAAACATAAAAGATAAACTAATCTCACCAACACCTAACCACTCGAACCAACAAACTTATCACATCATATCAAATAAATACTTTCACATTCCACTAAAAAATATTGGCATTGGATTAGATGTTGGCATTTATAGTAGAAACACTAGATTTGATGTTTCCTGAAGAAACAACAATGATACCCAATGGTACCAAACACAACCTAAAATTACAACATATCGCAATATATCTTCCATCAATATTATCATGATTTGGTCCACATTGCAATGTGGACGATTGGTTTTTATAACAAAAAAAGAAATGATTCAGTGTTACACTCTCTCACGTTATAAGTTATGGTTTTATTTTTATTATTTTAAAATAATTTATAAATTAAACATTAATTTCAAATGTATCATTTAAAAAAAAGTATTTAAACTAATTTATCTTTTATTTTTTATTAAATTTTATCAATGTTAGATATTTGATTACTTTAATTTCTATTAGTTATTTTGGTAGATAAGTTTATTTAATATTTCACTATTTTTATTAATTAATTTTGTAATTAAGATTGTTTTTTATTTTTTACATTTATTAGTAAATACATGTTTATGTTTTATGTTAGTGTAAATTGCAAAGACCCCCTTGTAACATGGGGTTAGTAGGGGTGAGCATGGGTTGGTTCGGTTCGGTTTGGTTCCATGGCAGAACCTGGAACCTACCCTTTAGGGGTCAAGTCCAGGTTTTTGGAACTGAAATCTATCCTGTGAAGGTAAGTTCCAGGGTCGGTTCTAGCCTTGGTGGTTCTATGGTCGGTTCCAAGGTCTACTCGTAGAACCTGTTTTTTCTTTACTCCCCCCCAAAATAAAAAAAAAGAAGAATGTTCTTTAAAAACACTTAATTCTCAATAAATATAATATATAGTTTAAAACTTATATTATGTTTATTGATTAAATTGAGTAACTTAATATGTAGATTATCATTACATGGCTCAAAAATTATAATTTGAATTTTGTAAACATTACATTTTACATTACTTATTGTACGCATTCAAATATTTAAACGAAAACAAATGATCAAATAACTTAAGTAGCTCAGTGGTCATGTGAGACTATGGCCTTTGTAACCATGAGTGCTTGGGTTTAAATATTCATATCCTCAAAAGTATTTTGGGGTTTATTTAAAGGCAAGTTTGGTTCCAAGGTAGGTTCCACCAAGGCCAACCAAGGTCAGTTCAGGTAGGGTACCCCTACACCCTAGAACTTGCTTGGGTGGGGATCGGTTCCAAGAACTTGGAACCAGACCCTACCCTATAACATATTGGGTAAGGTTGGTTCCATTCGGTTCCGGGTAGGAATCTATCCATTTACTCACCCCTAGGAGTTAGTGACAAATACCCAATGAACTTTCATTTGCAACAAAGGCTCCCAAAACTTTTACTTTACAACAAATATCCCCTAACAGTTAAATTAGATGACAAAATATGCTAAATTACCAAAATGCCCACCTGAACTTCCTTATTTTCCTTTGCTCACCCATTTCTCTTAAACCCTAATTGATCAAAATATCTCTATTTTCTCCAAACGGATACCAACTAAAATAACAAGAATAATTTCATTGGCATAGAAAAAGTCTTTAATTCTCCATCTGTTTCATTGACATGAATGTCTCTCATCATCTTAAAATATAAAAATTATCTACTCCTTTCTCCAATAAGTCAAGAAAAAACAAACAAAATCATAAATTTATATCTATCAAAAAGAAACCGTTATGATTTCATTTGAATATTGAATCCAACCAGAAAATTACAAGGATCTATTGGAGCAACCAAGAAGACTTCAATGTTATATTTAGAAAACTAATCAAATGATAAATTGTTCAAATAAATAAGAGTAATTTGGGGATTTGAAAAAAAAATCTGAATGAGAACCTTTTTCAAAGTTAACTAATGAAACTCCAATGAAGGGGGTATTTGTACAAAGTGAAAGTTTAAGGGGTCTTTGTCACAAATGAAAGTTCGAGGGGTATTTGTCACTAACCCCATAGTATAAGGGGGTCTTTGTAATTTATCCAATCATGGTTAATTGTGTTATTTTTCCACTATTTAACTTATTTATAGAAAAATATAATTTTTATACTAGATCAACGGTGTAGATCATCTCAAATATTATATGGGAGATGCATAGAATCAAAACACTAGGTGGGTTGAATCACACCACAACCTATGGAACACCTTTATAGGTGTGGTGTTGTTCAGTCTGCAATTTGTCTATGCTATAGAACAACTCTAGACTGGTATGGAACGGACTTATTCACATCACCCAATTTCACATCCACACTATAGAACAATGCCTATATCTTTCCAAACTAATGATCCAATTCTTTTATAATGTGTGTTATGTAATGTTAAAAAAAGTAAATGATAGAGTACCATCCTGTACTTTGGGAATAGTGATACATAGCCCCTGAACTTCACTTGTGACAAATATCCCCTTGAACTTTAATTAAGACTCCAAAAACTTTGGCCCCTCTCCATTAACTAGATTGATAGAAAAGTTAATTTATTAAAATTCCCTTTAAGATTCATATGGGTGAAAGGATGACATTTCAAAATGATAAAAATGGGCAGTGCAAAGCACATTATCTTTTTTTCATCCACTTTGGATGAGAAAGAAGAAAAAAGAAGTAAAGGGAGGGTTTAAACTAAGGGTGCACATAAAAAATCAAAAATACAAAAAACCAAACAAAACTGAGGAAATAAAATAAAAAATTCAGATAACTAAAGCAATTTATTCGGTTTTGACCCAAACCTAGTCCATTGATATAGGGATGCAAATAGATCGGGTCGGATTTGAATCAGGGTATTTCCGAATCTGATCTGACACTATTCATGTTAGATCCAATATGATCCGAAGATCCGATCGGATCTGATAGGACTCAATTTGAATTTGAATCCTATCGATAAGTCAGATCTTTGGTTCTGATCTGATCTTATCCGACTTATTTTCTTTAAAAATTAATAAATTAATAAAAGAAAAATAAAATATACTAATTTAAATAAAGTAAAAACAAAAAATACAAGTATTTTTTAATTATTTTCATCATATACATGTTTTTTATAAAAAATAAATTATATAATAAATTTATAAAATATAATATAAAAATATCTATAAATAAATAAATAACATATATATGTATTATATATATATATATTTATTTATTTATAGATATATAATATATCGGATTGGATCTTCTTGGATCAGATAGGAGGATGATCAAATAGGATCGAATCTCGGATCAAATCCCGATCCATTTGCACCCCTACTTTTCACCTACCTTAATTCTCTTCCTACCAAGTAGGGACCACATAAATCATTCAGGATCGTGTTTTAATTTGTGGTAGTGATGATACTCTTCCGATTCCAATTCTCTTTCATATCAAGCAGGTGTGAACAAAACTCTTTCAAATTGGTCAAGATGGGAATTGAAATCTGAATCGATTCTGATTCTAGGTGATTTCAATTTTTGGTTCCAATTCTGACCCTAACCGTGAAGCAAATAAACCCAATGTTTCTTCTATATTTTTACATTAGTTTTCTCTATCTATCTATCTATCTATCTATATATATTATTTTTTTTTCTTTAACTTTATATATTAATATCATCATCATCATTTTACACCTAAGCCTTGTCCCAACCATATTGGGTTGGCTAGATGAGTCTCGTTTTTTCATGGTTAATCTATGGGTGCCATTTTGATGATTAATATGAGTGCTTAAATCATTTCTTATTTCCTCAACCCAAGTCTTTTTCGATTTTCTCATAACTCCTTTAGTCCCTTCGACTTGTAATAAATCACTTGTCTTAACAAGTATTGTAGATGGTCTCTATGCATATGACCAAATGATCTCAATTGAGAGCAACTTAGCTGAATTTTGTAACATACTGGCCTGTAGCGACCAATAGAAGCCCATATTGAGTCATTCCATATCAGTCAATACAGACCCGATACAGACCATCAGCTACATTTCGATTTTTTTATCATGGCAACACTATTCCCTCTCTCTCTCTCTAATAACTCTTTTAACTACTCTCTATAACCCCTATAGTTATAGAGAGTAATTTATCATATGCTTTAAACTAACTCCTTTAATTAATGTTACAAATTCGAATTTATCATATGCATTAAACACACTTTAAACTGACCATAAAAATTGCAAACAAGAGGATGTGAACCCTAGTCCTTAGTTTGTAATGATCATAAGTCTACCATTGCACCATATTATAATTGCTTGTCATAAATATACACACTTTAATTCTTAAATTTTCTCTTCCTAAAGAATGTTTGGTAATAAATGCTAAAATTGATTATTAAAATTTATATAATAATAAAAAAATAATACAAACTATATTGATTTTATGAAAACTAATACATTAAAATTAAAATTCTTCCATCATTTTTCATCGATTATCAAATGTGTTGCGATGTGTCACAATGTATATGAACCATTTTTATGTTTAAATAACTGAACTATAGTCATATAAAACTTATATTTATATAGTCATTAATATAATTTTTATGATTTATTCAATAAATATCTTGATTTTTTGTCCATATTCATATATATATCCAAAGAATATCCTGATACATTCTCAACAGCCTACAATGGGCTGTGGGGCGCTCTGTTTAGAACACATCCAATATTCAAGAAGAACAAATTGTCCCATATCTGCAATATTCATAATGGGTCTCGACCACAATCTCAATAAATGTGGACCACAATCTCAAAGTAATAAGACACTTCCAAAGCCTCTGTAAGAAAGTACCTCCTCTTCCTCTCCAAAACACGGTTGTTGTCAACCAATTCTCATAAACTTAAAAAGAAGCTAGGGCCTAGGGGTAGGGGGTCACTCTGGAGGTTTTATATTGCTGGAATAGCAGTATTGGTAACCTCTCTGCAACTGCGAACCCACTTAATTCAGCTCCAAATTGAGAACCGATTCAACACTACACGTCTCCCATCTCAAAGTCTCCCTCCTAAATACTGATGGTATATGGAATTAAACACTTCTAAATGAGACCTTCGACCCAACAGTCGTCCCACATATATTGGCCATTCAGCCCAACCCAGAATTGGAGGTGGACAAAACGGTATGGAAGAAAACCCACTTAGGATATACACTGCGCTCAGCCTAGCAGCCCCTTCCACTACTCACTTGAAATGGAGCCTAATCTTATCTGGAGGCTTAAGATTCCTATGGAAATTTTTATGGGATGGTCTCTTAACAAAAAAACGAATGTGACAAATGGCTTAAACCTGAAGGTTTAGATGCGTATTTTGTGCTGTAAACAAAATGAAGATCCTCATCACCTCCTTTTTGCCTGTCCTTTTCCCGGGCTATTTGGTGCCAGTTACAACCACACACATGACTACAGTTCTAAATAGACACCCTCAAAACAAACGTCACTGAACTGCAAGTTCTCCTCTGGAAAGGATTGCGTCATCCTTTACTTCATGGGGGAAGGAAGAAATAAATTACTGTTTGATGAGGCCAGGTTACACCCATATCCACAATTGAGTAGGACTCAGTCACAGCTAAATTGTGCAACAAACAATGAATATTAAGATGGGTAAGTTTATTTTTCTGGGTCTCTCTCCTAGGTGGATAAATAACTTTCCCACATTAGGGGAAAGTCTTCAACACTTGAAAGGGACAAAAATGCCCCTTGTAATAATGGATTTTTGTAGATAAAATGGTCATTACCTTATTTACATGGGAAATAAAAGAACATGGATAAATGCACTTACTCAGATAAGCCTTTCCTGGAAAACAATTACCTGGGTAAGTGCATTTACCGGATAAACTAAAATACGAAGAGGGCCTAACATTAATATCACAGATCATGCTCTATTCCAAATCTATGGTTCTCATGATCCCTTTTCAGGTCGAGCGGGATGAACATTATCTAATGTCCCAATGGCAGCAACATCATTATCGCTCAAGGAAAAAACCATGTTGGGTAACAGGAAGCTACGATACAACGCCGAAATTTCAGCCTTGGTAACCTATCAAAAGTTTTACAGGAAAGTACGGACAGGCCCAATGCAGATTTCTGATTTCCACTACAGAACCAGGAACATTCAAAATGTCAAAAATCCTACTCTACACACCAATGCCCGCCTGTGAATTGGCATCAATTCTAAACTGGCACCCACCCCAACTGTACTTTGGGCCTAAAAATTCTGACCCTGGGTTCGCTTCAACTTATGAACCAGTCACTAACTAAAGCGACAAATCATATTACTGGATTGTGAAGTTGAACAGCAACATGTGGGCCGTATTAGACTAAAACAGCTTTGGTTCCACCTTTTGGGTACATGTAAAAAAGGACCAAATCACAGCGAATAGCATGTAAAGTTTGATTTTAAATAAAGAAAGCTGCTTCCTTTTATTTAGCACAAAAAGAAACATGGNGGGGGGGTATCCAATTCAACAAAAAGCAAACATGAAAGCGTCGACAAGAAAAATCCCGCATTCGCCCTGAAAACCTTAGCCCGCTCAAACAATTGTGAGAACTTTGAGAAATGTGCTCTTAACTTAAACAACATAAATGAACATGGACAAAACATCAAATTACCCAGCTCTTAGTTCCTGAGAAAGAAAATTGGGGCTTCTTTCAGAGTGACTACAATTCAGATAAAAAAATCTAACCAATATGGCCTAAAAGTCTCAGTCAAAACCCTCAGGTTGCTTGTATTGAAATTCAGGCTAAGAAATCAAACTGATACAACTTCTGATCACTTTTTTAACCCTCACTTTGTTCAAATTCGTAAGAAACAACTTCCTCTGTGACTTCCAATACTTCCTCGACCTCCACTTCTTTGGCCTCGTATTCCTCTTCTGCATCACTTGCTTCCCCATCCCTCAACATTTGCCTGTAGGCCTTCTCTTCTTCATGATACTGCTTCCATTGCATCACCCACCTGTCCCATTCCTCCTGTAACATCCTCCTCTTCTCACGATCCTGCTCACTCAAGAGTAATGATACATCCTGATCCTCTGCCTCATACTTTTTGCTATACTTCTTCAGGTTCTTTGCAATCTCTTCCTCTTTCTCCACACTCAAGAAAGATGGTGGCCTTGGACGCCACAAGAACTGGCAGAGCAACAGGAAGTATAAGAAAATGAAAGTCACTAGAACATAGTGAGTGAGGTTCTGATAAATCTATTTTCAAGAAACACAACTTATGCCAACTTATGACTAAATGATAGTAAAGAATCCTGATGACATCCGCATATAGGATCAATATGACCACATGATTCCAGTCACCAGACCCAGCCATCCAAAGTATGACAAGAAATAATAGAGGATCAACAGAAAGGAATCAATTGTTCATGCGCAACATATCAATCATCAGTGTGCACCATTACACGAGACAAATGTACAAGGGGGTAAATGTTTACAAAATTTCTATCAAGGTATTTGTATATTTACCTGACAGAAATGATCTCTCGGTATCCTGTATAGAAGCTTCCCATTGAAGGACCAGATATTAAATCCATTTTCCATCTCATGAACTGAAGTAACAGAAGTTGCAACATATCTACAAATCCAAAGGAAGCAGACAAATTAAATATTCATCCTTAAATCTTCACTGTTTCTGGGGAAGGGGAGGCATAGGAGTATTATCTATCTTGAAAGAAATTAATCCTACTCAATTTTCAATAAAAAGAGATAAGTTGCATTTGGGGGTGTCCATGGATCTGTCTGGTCCAGAAATACCCATAACAGACCTTTAACATAGGGTTTTCCAGAACCAAAAAACCAAATTGTCCACAGCCATACACTATCAGGCGCCTCAAAACACAACCATTTGGAATAGAATTATATAAATACACTGCATTTGAAAACCTTTAACAGATATCATATAAATAAAAAGAGCAAGCCAAAACACCAAGAATTCTTCAAAGATAATAGTCATCTATACCATAGTTGGTCAAGGCGAAACCTAGGCATGTAGGCGCTTTTTGGGTCTTGCCTTGCCCAAACGCCATAGGATAAGTCTATAACCTGTTGTAAGTTTTGCATATTTAATATGCTTTTATATTTTAAGTCTATAATATAAACATAGACATGATGCACCGAATCATTATTTTTATTTTTTTTATATTATAATAATTTTTATTAACTTTTTTTATCTTTCTAAGGTTTATAATAGATAAAATATTTGAAGATGAGTTCAAGAGATATGATATTCGAAGACAAGTTCAAGAGATATCCTCATCAAGGTTCCAAGTTGTATGTCTTTGAAGAAGAGAGGGAAATCGATCACATAATGTAGAAGGTATGCTTTCCGTTCTTCTTTTTCTTCTGGAACAAAAAACAGGGGCCCCACCCCTTTTTCTTTTTTTGGAACAAAAACAGGGGCTCCACCCCTTCTTTCCTCCTCTCTTCTTCTTCTTCATATTCTTCTGCTGGAACTAAAAACAGGGGTCTGTTTCTTTTTTCTGGAAGAAAGATAGGGGGCTCTGCCCTTCTGTTATTTCTATTTCAATGGCAAAAATAGGGGTTCATCCCCTTTTTAAGCACTCCCCTGTCACCTAGGTTCGCCTTGGCACCTTGAAAACTATGATCTATACCCTACAAATTTTAAATTCATAGACTTGTACAAATTCCTAATTGAGTATTAACGCATATACCCAATTTTGACATGGATAATTATGGCACCCAGATCGAGAGTAAGGTCCATGCCATAATCACAGAGGATTGTTGAACTTTAATTGTTTTCAAATCCCAAATACCATAACAAATGATATATAATGAGAGAAAAAAACAAGCATAAGAGAAGTTTCCAAAATATTTAATATACCTCCCAGTAGGATCCCATTCAATGTCAGTTGCCATGAAATGCTCGCCTGTTGCCATAGTCTCAAGCTCATCAACATTGTAGAATTCCAATTGTCCATTAAAACTCTTCAACCCAGCAAGGATAATGAAGCGCCCAGAAGGTGACCAGTAAAGTGCATTGGCCTGCTTGCCTTTCAGAGTTATGAGCTTCGAGACCCGGCCTGTGTTGTGAGATGTCCGCATTGAGTAGAAGCTTATGTCAGGCTTTGGGCTATCTCCATGGATAACTGCAAATCGGTGACCTTTTGGCTCCCAAGCAAAAGCAACAATCTTGTCATTCTTATTCTCAAGCTCCAAAACTTCAATGGGAATGTCTCGTTCTTTTATGCGGAAGAGCTCAAAGCCAGTATATGTGCTTTTCTTTGTTTTCGTGTATCTATCAACCTTAACAGCAAGGTAATCGCCATTGCTTTGCCAGTACATTTTGCAGTCACTTACACTGAAGAGATTCTTCTGCCTCAGCTCCTCTTTCCCAGGGATTTGAACAAGACTAACCTGTAAACAGAGTAAAACTGAGAAAATAAATAGATACTATCATTCTAAAATGGACTCCTCATTTAGAAAGCTTCTACTACTCACCCTGGCAGGTTGGTTCCCACCACCTAGCTCTGGAACAAATAATGCAAGGATAGGATCGGTAGGTGACCAGCTGAAGTCTAAGACATTCTCAACCTTCAATGACTTTTTGTCAATGAGGGTGAATGTTTCAGTTTCATAGACAGATACAACATTTTTACCTATTCTAGCAAAATATTTGTCATCTTTTCCACCACCCCATCTGAAAATGTAAGGAAATGACAGTCATCCATGAAATGAAAGAAACCAAACAATGTTGCTCAACAATGGGTGCCTTAATAAATATGTGCAAGAAAAGTCACCTGAAGACAGGCCATGACACTCCAGAAACACCCCCAGCTCCACCAGTTGCAAACTCATCTGCACTTCCCTTGAAATCTCTCATAATTTTTCCAGTCCTCGCATCAAAAATATTCAATACAACCCTCTAAATTAAGAGTATGTCAGCACGAGAGATGGAGCATTTGGATAAAATAAAAAAATATTCCCAAGGCATAAAAGTACTCACATGTGTGTCGCGGGGATTGCTTGGTTCGTGGCTGCTATATGTAACCAAATATTTCTCCCCAGGAGAAAAATCAATGAGTTTAACCTGTATTCATTTCACTAAAGCAATTACAAACAAAAATGAAAGCAAGATAATCAAATAGAAAAAAGTGAAATTATGAACAGTAAGTAACCTGTGGATGGGCATAACGCATTAGGCGGTTGAAGGTAGTGGCACCTCCCCAAACAGCAGCTCCCTGCCTGTGAACTGTGGCCAAGTAAGTGCCAAGTGGGGACCATTGAACAAAACTCTCAGTCCAAAACTGCCAAACAGGGCAAAAGTTTGATCATTTATATAACTTCTTAAAGGGTAAAAGGTAAATAATTAAATACGCAAAAAGGAGAAAAAGGCAACTTAGACACAAAAAGGAAGAAATAGATAAGTATTGGCTCAAATTACCAAAAAATTAAATCAAAATAAGTTTTTTAGAAAAGCAAGGAGACAATAGAACCTCAGATGCACTAGGCATGACCTGATCAAGCATCATGAGAAGCCTCAATTTTTGGAGAAAGAAACATGAACTTAAATGAAGAAATGAAAAATTAAAATGATAAACGATACCTCACTTGCTGTAGATGATAAACTATGTAAATGATTTATAACATAAACAAGTTATGAGTCTTGTGACACAAAAGTACCTCAATTAAGATTTAAAATTTAGTTATTTACAATTTTACGTATAAAACCAAACAGTAGTCAGCAATTTACCTTAAGGATATATAAGTTGCAGTCCTACAGGTTCCAGTCCAATCCCAACAAGTAGATAGAACAAATGATCAAGAATAGTAAGGAACAATATTTCCACCTTTAAGGAAAGAACTTTCACTTTAAAGGAATGAACTCCCACCTTTTTAATCAGTAGGCATGACTTTCAACATTGAGCCTTGGACAATTTCCTAGATCCTTGCTTTCAGGATAAGCCTTAAGCTGTAACCCTCACTTTTTTTATAGTAATTAACCCATGAGAGACCTTTGAAAAACACTAAATCACTGATCATTACCACTTAAGATGGATAATACTAACACATCGTTACCCGATTTGATGGTTCCCTCAAATTCCAATTCACAACTCAAATTCCATGACCCATAAAAATAACCCAACTAAAAGTAGATTAAATGATCAATGTCCATGGTTCTTATTGATGTGGTGTTTGGCAAGATTGCATTTTCTTTGTTTGGTTCTACTTATTATGAACATAGCAATTTGAATTGGGAGATGTTTCATTACATGTCTCCATCATTGTGTAAAATAGTGAAGCATGTAAATTTTCATTTTTCAATTTTATGCAAGAACAAACTCTGCTAATGTGAGCTTGTCTAATACTGCCGGTCCCAAACTAGGATAAAGGAAAGTTGCATCAAGTTGGCAGCTAGCACTAAAATTTTTTGCTGAACTCTCATGATAATGGATCCTAACTTCTCTTTTCGTGATCATGCTAGGGCATTCTCCAGAAATGGTGGCTATAACTTAACCCCATTGTAATGTCAAGTGGGCAAGGATGGGGGGTAGGACAGTCCCCAAAGCGACGACCCACAACAACAATGCCCAATTGTGGTTGTTAAATAGTCAAGGGTTCCCGTATCCTTCTCGACATGGGCATGTAACGAAGCTAGTCCAAGATGCATGATTTCGCTTAGCCACTTGGAATCAGTGTTTTAAAAGTACAAGGCGCAAAAAAGTGCAAGGAGCATTTTATACCCTAGGCACAAGGCAAGGTGCAAAAATGCAAAACAAAATAAAAAATAAAAAATAAACAAAATATCAATTAAAAATATTAACTTGAATTTTAAAATAAATGTTTATAAAACATATTATCTCAACCTAAAATACATAAACATAACATGCAAAACATATTCAAAATGATAATTTAAATACAATTACTTCCTACATATAGACAATCTAAGATTTTGGTAGTTGGTACTCCATGTTGACATGTGATTCATCTAGGCAGGATTCAACCTTCATCCCTCTATCACATTGTAAATGGTATGGCTTCTTCTTGATCAACCTTATTTACTTGAAAAGAAAATCTTGAGGCCTTATATCTCAGTGGTGGGTTCAAGGAGAAATGGAGAAAGCAAAGTTTGTGCAGGAGTTTGGAGAGAATGAGAGATGAAACTGGCTATGGTATTCCCGGGGCTGCGAACATGAAGGATTTTGGACCAATAAGCTTAATATGCAGCCCTTATAAGCTCTTGGCCAAAGTTTTATCAAATGGGCTGAGAAAAGTGCTCCATGAAATAGTAGGGGAAATTCAAATGGCCATTGTGGTGGCAAGTGAGTGCATATATTCAAGATTGAAAAGTGGAAGGCCTGGTCTAGTGCAAATTAGATTATAGAGAAGGCTTATGATCATGTGGAGTGGGGATTCTTGGAAGAAATTCAAAGGCTGATGGGATTTGGAGAAAAATGGAGGAGCTGGATGTATGGGTGCATCTCTTCCGTATCCCTTTCATTAATCCTTAATGGGGTCTCTTCGAAGTTCTTTCAAGTTTCTAGTGGGCTGAGACTAGGGGATCCTTTGTCCCCTTTACTGTTTGTGCTGGTAATGGAAATTCTAAATCTGTTGTTAAGGAGGGGAGTTTAGCAGGGCTGCTTAGAAGGATTCAGTGTAGGGTCAAAGGGGCCAAGCATTTCCCGTTTACAGTTTGCAGATGATACTCTCATTTTCCTAAACGCAGAGGAGGATCAAGTTCTGAACTTGGAGCATTATTAGTTAATTTTGAGCTGCTAACAGGTATGAAGGTGAATCTGGAGAAAAGTACCCTGATTGGAGTTGGAGAGATCAGCCAGGAAGAGATATCACTTTTAGCAGCAGCTTTAGAATGTCAGATAGGGAGGCTTCCCTTTTCCTATTTAGCCTCCCAGTAGGGGCCAAATATGGGTCAGCAAGCGCGTGGAGACCCCTTATAGAGGGTGGAATTGAGGTTGGAAAAATGGAAAGCAAGATATCTCTCTCTTGGGGGCAGAGTTACCCTCATAAAAATGCTCTCGAGTCTCCCCACTTACTGCCTTTCACTGCTGAAAATACCAACTACTGTTGCCAAGAAGTAGAAAAAATCCAAAGGGATTTCCTTTGGGAAGAGGCATGTATCTTGACAAGTGAAACGTTGTGCCATACAAGCTGGAAAAGGAAGAATCTGAATCCACTTACAGTGCGGCGATAGACAAGCTCAGGCTTCAGTTGTCTAGGATCATTCCATAAAACCTCAGTGTCATTACCAGCACGAATAACAAATTGATCACGTGCTTTTTCATCAGTTAGCCACTTCTGTAGATTTTCCTGCAATAGTATATAGAATTGTATTATGTATTAAATATCCAGCAAACATGACATTGAGTATTCAATATCTTTCGAAAGAAGTGCAAATGGATAGAAGTAGGAAAATAATGAAAAGAAAAAAACTTATTGCTAACACAATCAGGACATGCAAACAGACAATAATAATTTCTTCTGCCTTGGATCCATCAAAAATGAGACAAACTGTGGATAAAGTCAGAATTACCAAAGCTTTAACACATTATTTTTTAATTACTTCCCATAAATTTATGGTCCAGGATAATTCCCAAAACTTTTAACAATGAAAATGGGATTATATTTGCAAAAAGAAGAAAAAAATGAGAAATTTGCAAGATTAACACCAAGAAACAAAATACAGTACGCCCTTGCCCCCCCCCAAATATTTCTAATAAACCAAATATAGAGAAAAAATATGAGAACCCCTCTTTTACTTATTAAAAAAACATGAAACCTCCTAAAAACTTTAATTTGACCAATGCTTCTCCAACAATGAAAATCTCCCATTAGTTTACAAATATATCACATGAAAACTACTCCAAACAATTAGTTTGAATTGAAAATTACATGTCAATATATGCCAATTACCAAGATATCTGAACTCAGATATCTAGAATACTACAAAAATATATGTCCAATATTTAGACAGTAAACCAGTTCAGTTAGTAGAGAATAAGAAATATATATAGTTGAACATGCACACCAAATCATCTATTTGTTTATCTTTTTTTGATCAATACTGAAACTTTTCATTAAAAGACATCAAAAAGGTACATTAGGGTGTGTACATTAAGTGAAACAATGAGAGATAACCCTTCTTATCTCTCTCCGATCACAAGTATTTTCAGAATCCTTAATTACAACTGAGCCCAAACAAATCGAGTTCTACCCGTCCCTTGTCTAGCAAGAGCATCGGCAAATGAATTTGCACTTCTCTTTACCCACTGTACTCTCACATCCATGTTTTCTGTTTACTTCCTAAACTTTTCCTTCTCATTATTATACATCCAATGACTCGGATCTTTTATTTTGCAACCAGTTCACCAGCTTTGAGTCTCCCTCAAATATCAGCTTTTTAACATTGACAGAAATTGCTCTTTGTTGTCAATAATATCAGTTTTGCTTCATTCTTCCTCTGAAAAAAAATAAGAAAACTGAGATTCTTTTCTTCTAATAATACCCAGCATGTGGCAGCTGTTATGCATCTCCACAACATCCTACCCCTCTTATTTGGCAACTGACAAAGGTAGAAGCAAAACACTCTTGCATATTAGCCAGGGGAATCCACCTGCACCCAAACAAGGAAGAAAGCCAAACCCAAATGCAAGGAGAGAAAGAACAGGAGATTAATAAGTGATGGCAAGTCTCACCATTGGCTTTGCATAACACACACCATTGAGGAGACGGGCACTGATTTTGCCTCTTTCTTTGAATTAAGTCATTGATATTGATTTTCTCCAAATAAACTCCCCACAGAAAGCCCCTATTCTAGGAGGAATAGCTTGGCATCTCTTTGACAGAAAAGATGGACCTGCTATGGGAAGGTATTGGGATAAGGCCTTGAAAAATGAAGCAACAGAGGAGCCATATAGGGAAAAAGTCCAACTCCTATGATCAGCACTCTATGGGTCCACATCTATTTGTTTATTCTTTATTTCAATTTTTCAATATTATGACCACCCAATGTTAGGGAGAGAACAATGGAGACAAATGACATCAAAGACCTCCAGGAATATTGTAACACTAAAAGAAATCAACTAAATAATTTATACATTATTAACCAGTTATTTCAAGCATCAAGCATCCATACCAAACACAATCAAGGATTCAATAAGATTCAGATACATCACTAGTTTCTACTATCATAGCATTCACTAAATCATAATATGTTGAATTTTGTTACCAAAAGCAAAATAATCTGTAAACCAAAATCTTCTCCCAGATGCAAAATCATAAACCCTAAAAATATAATTAACTAGTGAATGAAGATCACTTCACTTCCCAAGTTGCAAAAAGAATTAAAAACAGATAAAAGAAATAGAAGATATGATAGAGGAAAAACCTGTCACACTATATTGGTGATTTGGATTTGAGGATGATTACATATAATTGCCAACTTTCCTTCATCAATTTAATTCAGTAGAAGGTAAGCACCCACAAAAATAGGTGAGTCACAAGGTGTTATCCAAATCAATCTCATTAGGTTCTTTGGTGTTTAATAAACAATACAAATCTCCATATCTAGTGGAAATAATATCCTAAAATTGGAAGACACGCATCAATCTCACTAGACCATTCAATTCCACAAAGGAACTTAAGATAATTTCCAGCATAAATTATGTCACACAGAACATTAACAGGCAGAGAGGGTTACCCCAGGTGTGTATGGCTTCGTCTCTGGAGGAGCCCATTCATCTGGTACTTTCATGAACTTGTCGAAGTCATCAAATAAATTTACAGAAAATATGTGTGACTTGTCCAACTTATAACCCTGAGTCTTCTCCTTTGCAAGCTCAGCTTCCTAAAAATAGCAGTCAAAACTAGATAAATAACATAATACAGTAAAAAATAAGTAGAATCTAATGAACTTGCCTAATCAGTTATCGATACAAAAAAAAAAGAAGCATTTCTTAAATATTTAACAAACAAAACACATTTAACCACACATTTTGTTCAAATGAAGAAATGCATTTTATTTTAGTATTTCTTCATCTCCTTTGCAAGTTCAGCTTCCTAAAAATAGCAGTAAAAAATAGATAAATAACATAATACAGTAAAAATTGAGTTGAATCTAATGAACTTGCCTGATCAGTTATCGATACAAAAAAAAGAAGCATTTCTTAAATATTTAACAAACAAAACACATTTAACCACACATTTTGTTCAAATGAATAAACGAATTTTATTTTAGTATTTCTTCACCAGCTTTTGTTGGTCTAGAACAAGGGCTCCACCCCCTACTTTTCTTCTTTATCTTCTTCTTTTGTTTTAGTGTTTGCTCCCTAGGTTTTCTTGATGTAAACCATCTCATCATTGGTGTCTGAAACAGGGGTTCCACCCCTTCTTTTCTTCATATTCTTCTTTTACTTTAGTATTTCTTCACCAGCTTTTGTTGGTCTAGAACAGGAGCTCCAACCCCTACTTTTCTTCTTCATCTTCTTCTTTTATTTTAGTGTTTGCTCCCTAGGTTTTCTTGATGTAAAACACCTCATCATTGGTGTCTGAAACAGGGGCTCCACCCCTTCTTTTCTTCTTCATATTCTTCTTTTATTTTAGTATTTCTTCACCAGCTTTTGTTGGTCTAGAACAGAGGCTCCAACCCCTACTTTTCTTCATCTTCTTCTTTAATTTTAGTGTTTGCTCCCTAGGTTGTCTTGATGTAAAACACCACATCATTGGTGTCTGAAACAGGCGCTCCACCCCTTCTTTTCTTTTTTTTTTTATCAATAACACTTTCAGTAAATCATCAATAGAAAATTTACAGGAGGAAGACAAACACACTTATCTTCCAAGAGCCACAAAGAGCCTCATGAAAGGAAAAAAGAAGAAAAAGAGAAAAGAAGACACTAAAGTTGCAGCTTAGCCCAAAACAATGAATCCCTTTCTGCCCTTGTTTAGCTAAATCGTCAGCTAGGGAATTAGCCGATCTTTTAACCCAACATGTCTTAACTTCCATCTCTCGCACCAGCCACATGAATTTCCTCCTCTCATTGTTGTACTTCCATAAACCATTTTGATCATTAGTCAGCCACCCTGTCACCACCTCTGAATCCCCTTCAATTATGAGTTTCTTGATGTTCAACTCCTTAG
>NW_010729178.1:1022308-1078760 GCF_000365185.1 Nelumbo nucifera
TACATCCATCAAAGTTTAATTTCAAGAATCCACTAGGTGGGGGAGTCCAAGCCACATACATTACTGACTTGGTCTGTGTGCAATTTGCAATTTCACCCCACTTCCTCAACATGTCATCCACAGTGTAATCTGTGAATAGTTCCAAAGATTTCAGCCACTGTACCGCCCTAATATGTATGATAGCCCTCGGATCTACTGCTCCTCTCTGGGTTTTAGAGAATATCCTGGAGTTTCTTTCTTCCCGCAGTGTCCAACATACTGCAGCCCTTAGTCCTCTCCACATTATCCGCCACCTAAAAAAGGTAGGGGAGAAAAGGCCCTGCAAGTCTGATGGGGGATTCCAACTGCATCCAAATAAGGAGGAAGCCCAGTCCCAAATTGACCTCGCAAAGTGGCAAGACACCAGTAGGTGAAAACCAGTCTCCCCATCCGCTTTACATAGAACACACCACTGAGGTGACAAGCAAGTATTGGGTCTCTTCTTTTGGAGTAGATCACTAGTGTTGATTCTTTCYAGATAGGCTTCCCAACAAAAACTACCAACCCTAGGAGGTATTGCTCTGCACCAAACCTCACCAATAGGGAAAGGGGGGAAGGTAGGACTGGTGGACTGACTCAAGACTTTGAAGAACAAAGCACAAGAGAAGACAATGTTCATTTTCTTCATTTTCTTTTATTTTAGTATTTCTTCACCAGCTTTTGTTGGTCTAGAACAGGGGCTCCAACCCCTACTTTTCTTCATTTTCTTTTTTTATTTTAGTATTTGCTCCCTAGGTTTTCTTGATGTAAAACAGGGGCTCCGCCCCTTCTTCTTAGGTTCTATTGTTTTCTTGGTCTAACACAGGGGCTACAGCCCCCCTCCAGTTCTTTTAAGTTTTAACTTGTAAGTTATAACTCTAATAATCTGTTTTGCCTACTTGAAGCAAGATTACAAGAAACACAAGCAAAAGAGTAAGTTCAAAGTTTGTAGGTTAATACATAATCCAAAAAAACTAGTTCAGAAGGAGCAGAAATCCACCAACTTGGACACCACATGGTCACCTAGCTTCACTTTGGTGCCTGGGCGCCCCATGGTCACCTAGCCTCGCCTTGGCGCCTTGAAAACTATGCTTCAGGCCTCATGTATAAGAAAGTACAAGGTTCACCATTATCACCCATGATTTGTGCCAAGGCACCTGGACTCAGAATAATGTTTTCCAATGTAAAATGTTCCACTCTAGAAATAGCAAATCAAGGTGCCATTTGGCAAGTCTTTTTAGGAAGGTTTGTGCTTGAACTTTTGGGGTCTTGTCTTTAAAGATCAAGACCAATTAGTAAGCAGCTCAGTCTACCGGGCTTTTAATAACTCATTTAAAGGCTATTTACCGCACAGAAAGACCAAAAAGCTTCATTTGAAGCTTCCCAAAATTTGGCAGTTTCGGTCTTTTCAGGTCTTTCTAAGCATGCATCTTTCAGTCTTCTTGTCTTTCTCTTAGCAAATGGAAAAAGACTGACTTTTTGTCTTCCAAGCTTGCCAAGCCCAGAAGACCGCAGAAAATGATGCATGGACCCACCTTGGAAAGCCAGAAGCTACTGCACTTCGAGTTCAAATCAGCCCCCCACAAGACTGCGCCCCACAACGTCCCACAACACATCCCCACCGTGTATTGGGAACATCTCCCGATGATAGTACCAGAAATGATGATGTCATCATTGGGAGAAGTTCCCAATGCACGGCAGAGATGTGCTGTGGGACGTTGTGGGGAGAAGTCATGTGGGGGGCTGATTTGATCTCCTGCACTTCAGCCCTCCCAAATGGGCACTTTGATCCCACCCAAGGAGGGCAAGCTAAAGTGTTGTCCCTAAGATAAAATCACTAGAATGAAACATTTTACATTGGGAACGAAGGGTAAATGAAGATGTACTACAGTCTTCAATCAAATTGTCTTTTTTTCCCAGACCAATAGGTATCAAAGATTTATTGAAGCAGAAATGGAGCAATATCAACGTTTCAAGAACTGAAACTGGCAACATCTTCTGGTTTTTGAGATATCATGGATGAAGGAGACCCAAAAACCACCATATCCTCGATGAAGGGTGAGATGGGAGGACAATGGAGACTCCAGCATCAAACAAGGGAAACAAGATAGTTGGAAGCAAAATGTAGGTTCAGGGTTCTACTGAATCCCTCATTCCATTAACGCACCTGCTGACTCTAACAAGAAGTTAGTAGAAGGTTTTGCAGTGGGGAGAATATCCCTTGCATTAAAAACAAAGACTAGATTATCTTGGGAATCTATTAGGAGCATAGGGGAACAGTATCAGCTAGAACCATGAGTAAATTGTACACCATACAGAGAATACATAGTAATGTAAATACCTTAATATTTCTGATATTCTCAATAAAAGCAATTTCAGTTACTGGTTAAAAGAACTTAGTCATCAATCATTGTAGAATAATCAAACTCAACCTTGATGGGTATCTCATGGAAAACATAGATCCATCAAGAATTTGGAGTTTTAGAAGCTATGGAAGTAACCTTGACTAATTAGGACACATTCTTTCATCCAATTCTACTAAATCCAAGATCGTAGCACATATGCATGGACTCACAATAATGTCTTTACTGGAGAAGCTAGATTCTTGGAAATTGGAATCCAAAGTGAAGATCTTGTTCAAATGGATCCCAAGGCTATCTAGGTGATGCTCTACGTGAAATGGGGTTTGGACAAACAAGACAATATTAGGTAGCAGGTCTTCCTGGGTAGCAAGTATTGTGCCATTGAAATTTGTATTATACTGTTTACATTTCCCTCTTATGAGGTTTCCTTTATTGTTAGATATTGACATCTGGTGTCACAATTGTAGCTTTTCCATGTTTTTAATAGAGATTTAGTAGAATGATCACAGGAAACAGTTATTATATAAACAGAAAAACATAGGATTGAAATGTTTATCTCGACAAACACGGGGTTACTTCATTTTCTATGCATTGCCAATACATCAACTGATTTCCATTGTAGATGATTTGAGGATTTCCTCGAACATTTAACTGGAAGAACAGCCCAAGACATCCTCAGGTGGATGCTTCACGTCTCCAAATTCCTTATTTCTTACAATATTTTATTCTATCACGAGTAATTCAGAAATACAGAATAACGTCCTAAAGATACAAAGAGAACTATCCTATTCAATTTGGGGTTCTAATTAGAGGGGGTCTATTAAATACCACATGGGAATCAAGTCATTGCTTCTGTTAAGGTGATAAGGAATCACCCAAAAGGCCAAAAGAAGAACACAAGACCAAGAAAACTCCAAACTAACTGCAAAACTACACCCTCCCCCCCATAACAAGGAACCAAAAAACACACACAGAAAAACACACTACCACCCCAAATGAAGCACCACATCTATAGACCATCATGCCTAAAGAAAACCAAAAACAAACCTTCAACTGAAGAAAAAAAAACCCAGAGACCCCCTAAAAAGCACACCCTAATCCTCCCCTTCAAACCTTTCCTCCTGCCCTAAATTATCCTCATTCCAGCTTTCTCAACCTCCTACTAAGACATTCCTTGCCCTCTCTTCTTTCTTTTTTCAAATTCCTCAAAGGTTTTTCTGGCAAACTCCTCTTCTCCCCAGAAAAACAAACCAAGCCCCACCCACCTCAACATCTTTGTTGGTGAGGTCACCAATAGGCATACATCCTTGTCTTAGCAGCTTATCAGATAGGAACTAAGCCTGCACCTCCTCCTTAAAGTTGAACCCATCCTCCTTTCTTTCCTCCTCAGACTCGAGATTCCCCATCATAGTTTTTGATTCCCAAGAAACTTGACCCACCCCGCAGCTCTCCTTAGACACCAGCACCATTGTCTTCCTTCCTGTTCTCTTAAATATTCTTTTGTACCTATTTGTAGGCCCTGCCCCCACAATGCTATCCTTCAACTGCAAAAACACCTTAGTCACATGTACAATATGAGAAAAACTTGACCCCTGAGGATTATAAACATCCGTATCAACAGTGACTCTGCCAATAGTCTTCACAATCCCAACCACCTTCCTTCTAATGGCCCAAGTCAGCTCCTATCCTACCGGTCAACACATGCTAGATTTCAGCTTGAAAGAGACCTAACTGAAAAGCCTAAGTCTTATGGTTAGTCTCCAATTTCTCTGCACATTCCTTTTCAACCACTTCACTAGTATCTTCACTAGGATCTTCGCCTTTTTCCACATAAACTTTTGATCTACCCACTCTTTCTCCAAACCAGACACCACCTCGCCTTGAAGAGTCCTGTGCCATTAGTCAAAAGACACATCCAATTCGCAAACCCCCACATGAGCCAACTCATCACCAAGTGTCTAATGTTTTGAAGAAGCCATAAGCAAATCCAAAACCTGATCGTCATGACACCACGAACCAAAGTAGGAATTTGTAGAACCATTGTCGTAAACTCTTGTCCTCGGCCTTACCTTCCCAGAGAAAGCACCGATCTTCTCATCTCCTTAGCTCTTGTAATTATGAATCTCCCAAACCCAATTGGCAGCATCTCCAACTCTTCTCTTCCCCGCATCAATCATGGATAGAGACTTCACTCTTTTGAGGAAGTTTGAACTCCTAAGTTTAAAGCCTCTTCTCTTAAAAACCTTTTGCCTATTAAAATAATGGCTGGAAAAAATGTCAGCGCCCTTTAGTTTCAAGAGATTAACCCCACTTAAGCTTCTTTAACCTGCCTTTTCAGCTTCTTTAACCTTACCTTTCAGCTTCTTTAACCTAAACCAGGATATGTGTAGTGACCAGGTTCTTCCACGAGAAAATCATTGAATCGACAGATCTTAATTTTCCACATGCATCCCAAATAGCTAAAAAAGTTTGGAAGAACCAAGCATGTAAGGGGATGTTGTAGACATTTATCCACACCAAGCTTGTTGTACCCAAGTTCCTTAAAGCCCCAACTAAAGGACTCCATCCCCCTAGCTTGAGTTCTGGGCAACAGAATTGACCTTGTTCACAATTGAGAATGTCGAGCTTCTTCTTCATTTCCGGAAAGAAAAGGAAGAAACCCACATTGAGTTTCCGCACCTGAAAAACCAAACTTGGTTGCCATTCAGCCATAGCCCAAGACCTCACCTTTCAAGAAACCTGATATGGTCGTGTGTACCATCAGCCCAACTTATTCTCACTTCTTTCATGGCAATGGGTGGCTTCAAAGGTAGGAAAGTAGAGGATGATCCATAAAAAACTAAACTAGAAGTCAGTTATCTAAGTTGGTAAAATCTCTAATGTATTTTGAGAATTTGAGTACGTGAAAATTTACGCTAGATGCAAATGCATTAGGAAAATTTTCTTCGTAATTCTTCTCCATTCCCCTGTTGCCTGAGAAGGCTTTCCAGGAGGTATTGCTTAATGACCCTAAGTTCTCTCTCTTGTCCCCCTCTTCTTCTACAAACTATTACCACTTAACAACCCTCGAACTTAAACCAGTAATAAAAATACCTACATACGTTTTACTTTCACAAGGAATACACAATTCAAGGAAACCTGTGATATTTCTATTTCAGATTCAGTGAGAAACGAATGGAAAAAAAATCATAACAATGTGGTTCCTAAAAACCCCCACGAAACGTATAATTGTTCCAGTGTCCCATGTGAACAAAGTCATAAAATTTTAACTGCAGAAGCTCATTTACCAACGAGGTTCTAACAGACGTCAATAGACAACCTTGAAGAACGATTTATATCACTTACCGATAAGCAAACAGATAAACAAGAAAACAAGACTGGATACCTGAAGAGTATTGAACTCAATGAAGCAGTAACCCAGTGTCTTCTGAGTTTCAGGATTAAGAGGCATCCAAATGGCATCTTCTTTAAGTACACAGATCTGACTGTAAATTTTTCGGATAACACCCTCCAACTTTTCGAATTTCTCCGGTGCAACAACCGGAAGATTGTCAACAACAATTATATTTCCTAACCCACTTTCAAATTCCAGATTATCTTCTTGAAGAATGTCTTCATCATCACTATTAAAAATAACAATAAATCGAGTTAAAATAATAAAAAAATTATAAACACTCAGAACTAAATTCTTAGCCAGGGTAGTGGAGTTAGGGTTATGCTAAGGGTATGCTACCTCTTAATACCAAAATCCTCGCCGGGAGGAAACCTAATGACGTCTAAATCCACTTTAGAAAGATCGATTCCGAGCCCCATGGCCTTCGCTTCGATATCCGCCATCGAAACCATCGTCGCCATCGACACTGCACCGAAATAATCCAGAGAGGTCGGTTAGATTGCGAAAAACACAGACAGAGAAACAGACAGAGGCACAGGAAGTGTTGGGCGGAGAGTATAATTATTTTGGGGAAGAGAGATAGAGGTTACCTAAAGTTCCGCCGTCGAGCAGTCGCCCGATGTCGGAGCTGCCGCGGGAGATGATGGCGATAAGGGTGCAGTAAGAGGAAAAAAAAGAAAGAAAGAGGGAAAAGAGGTAGAAGGGTCTAGGGTTTTATAATATCAATGGTGTCGAATCAGGCGGGTGCCGGGTCATCAATCGATCCAAATCATTCTATTCTCTGTTTTGTCTGTCTTTTTACACTTAAGCCCTCATGCCTTAAAATCTTTGCATTATCACCTACCTTAAACCCTTTTAGGCTCACTTATGGAAGGAGTTATGTAGTGCAAAACCTTCTATTTTGTATTATTTTATATATACATATTTGCATTTCTACCAAACGCTCCATTAAGAGTTTCAAAGACCTCAATAGGTTATTATTATCCAATTCAATGAACCATTCAACAAAAAGGCTTAAACTGTTAGGAGAGGCGGTTGAATAGTTATTTCTCTAGCATGCCCCTCTCGTGAAAGCCCATTGCACTTGAAGCACAGAAAAGCAAAGGTGGAGGGTGAACCACTACAAGTGAGATACTATAAATGATTGTCAAGAACAAAATCGGAAGAAGTGAGATACTATAAGTGAACCTACTAACTTGTTGATTATGTAGATTTATTTTCTTTTCACACATTCTAGTTCCAAATATACTATATTAGAAGGTAGTTTTGAAAATAGATTATTTTATTTCACTGACTTTTTCTAGGGCTTATGTTTTCTTTCGCATTTTGGTTGAGTAACTTGTATATCCTATTTCTACTTTTATATTCCAATTTTTTAACACCTTTCCATGGATAATAGAATGTTAATGGGATTTATGTTAAAAAAAAAAAACTCATATGCAATAACTAATCTTGTTAATCCTTGCCTAACCTTTTATTTTTCTTTATTTTCTTGAGATCACATGCTTTGATCTTCTTTTACAATTTCCTTTTTTCTTATAAAATTTCACTAAGTTTGATTACAAGGTGACTTCCTGGTAGCATCAGATTATATATTATACACAATATGGTTATGTAATAGTATCGAATTAAGTTATATCGGACTAAATTAAAGGTATCACCGAAGCGAAGAACCATTGGAATTTTGCAAATCCACAATCATCCCCTGCAGCGAAGAACCATTGGAAGAGATACCACAAGAAGCTAAACGAGAAGAACTTGCTTAATGCTTTGACTTGGTTCCTGAATAATATATAAGAAAAACTCAACATGAGATCTCGACATTTGAGTTATGAAATTTAATGAGAGAGAAACAACATGGTTTATCAAACAAATCTTACTTAGCAAACTCAACGTCTTGAGAACTGTGGAAACTATTCATAAGGTGTGCAGTTGCAGTGCCACAAGAGTACGCCAATTTAAAGTCGACGATCACGATCTGAGGTTAACCACAAAATACGAAATTATAATAATACTTGGAAAAGTAAAAGGGTAAAAAAAGCAAGTTTAGTCCTTTACGATTATCTATGTAGTAAAGTCATAGCGTCAAACATTAATCTTTTTATTTTTCAGGAAATGTGTCCCAAAAGATCCAATGGCCCAGTCTCATTCTCACGCAAAATGGGTTTGGTTTCATTTGGACCCATTTCAACTGGAAAATCTAACTCAGGTTTTCTAAAAGTATAAAATATGCGAAAGCATTACAAACGTAGCATTGAATACGGAATTAATTCGTAGGGAGATTATGACAAAACATGGCCATTCAATTCAAGCGCTTCGATTGGTATTAAATGACCCATTAAGGCAAGCTAATACATGAGTGGATAGGTCTGCAACAAATACCTTATGGAGGGGCACTATAGAGAATAGACCCAGAAAGAGAACAACAAAAAGAAATCCAATCATCCATCCTAGTTCTGGGTTCTTGACATTTTGTGCCGCATTAGCTTCTGCAGATTGTTTCACCTCAAACAAACTCATTCCTAAAATGTAACTTTCGACACCCCCTGTTTGTTTAAATCATTAAGACAAGTTAGCTAAGGTAACGGGTTAAGCAAGATTAGTAATACACTAAATGCTTGCAAATCAACCATGGGGTGCATATTTAGCATGAGAAAGTTGAATGGTTTTATATGGAACAATGTGATTTATATAAGAGTCAAAATGTTATAAGTGTAACTCCACGTAGTTTTTTACAAGTTTATTTCCATCAGTGCTCGTTAAGTCATTCTCGGAATTGCTAGGCCCAAACATAAGTTAAGGAAAGCCTATTGCATACGTTTGGCATATCATAAGCCTCGGCAATTCTGCAGAGATGATGTGAATAAAAGGACATGGCAACATTAGAAACGTACCACTGAAAGCAATTCCAGAGATAGCGACAACACAAGTTTGGATGATGGTGTTCTCTTGCCGAGTGAAAGGTTGCCTTAACATACCAGACTTTTCCAAAAGTTTCGTCCATGACTTCACAAAGAAGAACCCCAGCAGTCCCGCGGAAACATTCAGAGAAGGTATGATACCGGTTGTTAGGTTGATCTTCATCACGATGAAAGTGAATAGAATTCCCAAGAGGAAGCTCACGACAAATGCTCTTAGCGTAAGTTGGTTCTGCCATGGCGGGATCTCCTTACACTCGAAGGTCCGCTCAAATGACATCTTGTCATTGTCAACAACCTTTCTGTCCAACAAGGAATGGTCTTTTGAGTTTGCAAAGGGGCTGCTCTTGATCTCAATGCCGTCATCTGGTCTTCGCTCCATCGTTGAATCTTGAATACAGATGCTTGTGTGGGATATGCAAGTAGCCCTCAGGGATTTAAATGGGTATTGCAACTCTTATTAGGGCCTGTTGTACAACGCATGCCACATGTTTTGACTATTCCTAGATTGAAATTGGTTTGAAATATGTGTTTTCTCTTTGAATAGTCAAAATCAAAACCAGGCTAGATTACAATGACACCTCGTATTTTGGCGGCGACGCATGGATACAACAAGGTAACTTAAGAAAAGGCCTACAAATGCACAAATAAAGAAAACGGAATGGTTGAAATTAATGCGAGCAAAATCGGAAAATCATTGTAAAATGGTTTAAAATAGAACAGTATAGGTGGAAACACGACGAAACGTCTCTACTCAAGTCAAGCCATATGTTGGGTCCTATGCAAATGGATATGATTCGCAATGCATCGTACAAGTTGTATTAACATTTCAAAATTAATTTGATTGTCAAACACTTCTAAGATCCTAAAATGCTCCTGTCCCGAGCATTTCAAAAGTCAAATTTTCTCTTTATCCATTTTGTACTACCATAAGAAGATGCTTTTATTCATGGTTTTCTCATTAAAGACTAGTCAACTTGTCATTAAAATCCAAGTGATGTACTATGGTTCATAGCTACGTGTGGCATAGTAAATGAAGTACACCAAATTATCCCAGCGACCTAAATCGTGAAATTTGTCTCTTAGGATCATTGTTTTAATATCTAAGCCATCCAACGAAATTTTTCAACTCAGTATAATGGTCTCCTAAAATCAAAGTATTGCCATTGTCCATGCAAGAAAAATACTAGGATTTCAACAAACTCTAGCCACCCCTAACTGCTAAATCCTCACCTTCCATCCCTTCTAATCTCCACCATACATTTTAGGGTACTCTCTTTTTAGCATTTTAACCCTAGGAGCCACCTATTGTATTCCCCACCATTAAACCCGTTGGTACTATGGTGTTCTCTTGCAAGAAGTTACTCCAATTACAACCCGTTGGTACTAAGGGGTTGCACCCGTCTATGCGAAATTGTGGATTACCGATTGGTGATGTTTTGGTCCTTAATTTAGTAAAGGTTAATGTTGATGGGGCTACAAAAGGCAACTCTGGAACTTGTGGTTGTGGTGGGTTGCTATGGGTTCACAATGGGGTTGTTGTTTCACTGGCCAACTTAGCATGGAACGATATCATGATGACAAGTTATTCTCTCACAATCTAGACCTTCCTCTAGCGGACAGCCGGGTTGTCCACTTTATGAAGATTAAATTCAAACTCAAATTATTGGATTCCATTAATTTTCTTGTTGGGATTTAGGGGATGGTTGGGTTCTCCATGTTGTTGTATTAAAATTTGGTGTTAAATAATGTCATCCCCTTTTATCGCTGCTTAGAGGGGTAGGGCTTCTACATCCCCTTCATAGCATTTTTGTTTGATTAGTTAAAAAAATCTTACGGTGTTTTCCCCTCCATCGGTATAGAAATCTGGGATGAAAAAAATGGACATTTTCAGTCATATATTTCGCATCACGTTAAGAAGAACAGAAATTGGACATGTTGAACAACTATTAAATGACAAGATTTAAGACAGCAAAAACCTGTCGACTTTTGCATTTGTTGCTCTTGACAAAAATTTCATGCAGATTGGTGGCTTTTCCCCAATCAATGCTAGTACCGAACTAGGTAGAGCCAATATCCCGTCTCCACAAATCAGGCCAGAAGCTACAGATGAACCAAAAGCTTCTACACTTTCCTTGCCTGTCTTCTCCCACACAAACAATATCAAGCTACCGACGCACATATCAATGGCAAAGTAAGAGCCTACATAGAATGGTATTTCCATTGCCATTGGAACTGGAATAAACCTTGCCCACATCTCACCAACAACATCTCTAGTCAAGTTAATGAGAGCAGCTGCTATAAAAAACACGAAGGAAAGTGTAATGCAGTGCTTGGGTAGAGCTGAGAACCCTTCAACTCCCAGTACCAACATATTGCGGTAGACAAGAGCATATGGGGCGGGATATTCTGAATCGGCAACCCCAATATCAGGAAAGGCCTTGTAGAAGAGCCAAAAGACACACGGGGATATAACACGACCCATGGCAGTCCCAACCACTTGGCTCACGAACATGGAATGGGGGGAAGTCAGAGTTAGGTACCCTGTCTTGAAATCCTGCATTAGGTCAGAGGCCGGTGAGACAATGTTCATCATGACACCACGAGCAGCAAGACTAGCAATAACCCCACAAATAGCAGTCCCAGCCCACGCTCCAACGATGAAGATGGCAAGCTTTCCATAAGTTGAAGCTAGAGACCAATCACTAAGTCCACACCCGTATGCATTGCAGAAAGCTAGGATGGGTGCAAAGATGTAGATGACTAACACATGATACCACTTCAGCTGGGGGAATATATGAGGAAGGGTTCCGATGGAGATGGCAGAAATGACAACATAACCTACTAGTGCAAACCTCGATAGAATTAGGTCCTTTAGGAAGAGTCTTGTGCAGCATTGGTCATCATAAGAAAGAGTTAGGTTTCTAGGAGTGGGTGGATCTGCAATAGGGAGAACCGAGCTAGTGTTTTTGCTATGAAGTTGGTGAAAAAAGCAGATTAAAGTTTGGATCAGAATCTTCATGAAATTGTAGAGGCCATCACCTAGTATCATAGCGATGGCATTAAAGATCTGCAGTCAAAGAAGAGCAAACACATTAATTCGTTCTCTCCCATTGCCTCTCCTTCTCACTTTGTTGGTAGGAAGGGATTGGATTACCTTGTAACCTTGAAGGCCATAGAGGCTGCTCTTGGAGAGATCTGCAAGATACCAATCACCCTTTCTAGCATCATTGAGAGGCCACATGATACCGCAGGAGAGAATCCCTCCGATCAGCAATGATATGTTTATAATCTATGGACAAATCATCCTGACTCCCACATAAGTAGCCGAAAAATTAACGTAAAACCTGTTATATCATTAAAGAAAAATATTAATAAAAGTGTAGAATTGCGGAAGGGGTTTGCTACTTCACAAAATGTTATACCTATGCACTCTCTGGAATTTGGAGTTTCAACTAAAACCATGAGTCCTTCAATTTTCCATGCAATGTAACGTTTAAATGGATAGTGGAAATAATAGTGAAATGCTTTACGTATTTGTTCTCATAGGCATTGAGACCAAGTGAAGGGAATTTTGCAAATCCACAATCATCGCCTGCAGCGAAGGACCATTGGAAGAGAGACCACAAGAAGCTAAACGAGAAGAACTTGCCTAATTCTTTGTCTTGGTTCCTGAATAATGTATAAGAGAAATTGAACATAAGATCTCGGCATTTGAGTTATGAAATTTAATGAGAGGGAAACATCATGGTTTATCAAACAAATCTTACTTAGCAAGCTCAACTCCTTGAGGAGTGTGGAAACTATCAATAAGGTGTGTAGTTGCAGTGCCACTAGGGTACGTCAATTTAAAGTCGACGATCATGATCTGAGGTTAACCAGAAAATACGAAATTATAATAATACTTGGAAAAGTAAAAGGGTAAGAAAAGCAAGTTTAGTCCTTTACGATTATCAATGCAGTAACGTCGTAGTGTCAAACATTAATCTTTTTATTTTTCAGGAAATGTGTCCCAAGAGATCCAATGGCCCAGTCTCATTCTCACACAAAATGGGTTTGGTTTCATTTGGACCCATTTCAACTGGAAAATCTAACTCAGGTTTTCTAAAAGTTTAAAATATGGGAAAGCATTACAAACGTAGCATTGAATACGGAATTAATTCGTAGGGAGATTACGACAAAGCATAGCCATTCAATTCAAGCGTTTCGATTGGTATTAAATGACCCCTTAATGCTAGCTAATACTTGGGTGGATAGGTCTGCAACAAATACCTTATGGAGGGGCACTATAGAGAATAGACCCAGAATGCTAACAACAAATAGAAATCCAATCATCCATCCTAGTTCTGGGTTCTTGACATTTTGTGCCGCATTAGCTTTTGCAGATTGTTTCACCTCAACCAAACTCATTCCTAAAATGTAACTTCCGAAGTCCCCTATTTGTTCAAATCATTAAGACATGTTAGCTAAGGTAACAGGTTAAGCAAGATTAGTAGCAAACTCTTATACTAAATGCTTGCAAATCAACCATTGGGTGCATATTTAGCACGAGGAAATTGAATGGTTTTATATGGAACAATGTGATCTATATAACAGTCAAAATGTTATAAGTATAACTCCACATAGTTTTTTACAAGTTTATTTCCATCAGTGCTCGTTAAGTCATTCTCGGAATTGCTAGGCCCAAACATAAGCTAAGGAAAACCTATTGCATTTGTTTGGCCTATCATAAGCCTCGACAATTCTGCACAGATGATGTGAATAAAAAGCCACGACAAAATTAGAAACATACCACAGAAGGGAATTATAGAAATAGCGACAACACAAGTTTGGATGATGGTGTTCTCTTGCCAAGTGAAAGTTTGCCTTAACATACCAGACTTTTCCAAAAGTTTCGTCCATGACTTCACAAAGAAGAACCCCAGCAGTCCCGCGGAAACATTTAGAGAAGGTATGATACCAGTTGTTAGGTTGACTTTCATCACGATTTAAGTGAATAGAATTCCCCTGAGGAAGCTCACGACAAATGCTTTTAGCATAAGTTGGTTCTGCCATGGTGGGATCTCCTTACACTCGAAGGTCCGCTCAAATTACATCTTGTCATTGTCAACAACCTTTCTGTCCAACAAGGAACGTCCTTTTGAGTTTGCAAAGGGGTTGCTCTTGATCTCAATGTCGTCATCTGGTCTTCGCTCCATTGTTTAATCTTGAATACAGATGCTTGTGTGGGATATGCAAGTAGCCCTCGGGGATTTAAATGGGTATTGCAACTCTTACTAGGGCCTGTTTTACATTGCATGTCTCGTGTTTTGACTATTCCTAGAGTGAAATTGGTTTGAAATATTTGTTTTCTCTTTGAATAGTCAAAATCAAAACCAGGTTAGATTACAATGACCCCTTGTATTTTGGTAGTGACGCATGGATACAACACGGTAACTTAAGAAAGGCCTTCAAATGCACAAATAAAGAAAACAGAATGGTTGAAATTAATGCGAGCAAAATCAGAAAATAATTGTAAAATGGTTTAAAATAGAACAGTATAGGTGAAAACACGACGAAACGTCTCTACTCAAGTCAAGCCACATGTTGGGTCCGTTGCAAATGGATATGATTCGCAATGCATCGTACAAGTTGTATTAAAATTTCAAAATTAATTTGAGTGTCAAACACTAATAAGATCCTAAAATGCTCTTGTCCCTAGCATTTCAGAAGTCAATTTTTCTCTTTATCCATTTTATATTACCATAAGAAGATGCTTTTATTCATGGTTTTCTCATTAAGGACTAGTCAACTTGTCATTAAAATCCAAGTGATGTACTACGGTTCATAGCTACGTGTGGCATACTAAATGAAGTACATCAAATTATCCCAGCAACCTAAATCGTGAAATTTGTCTCTTAGGATCATTGTGTTAATATCTAAGCCATCCAACGAAAATTTTCAACTCAGTATAATGGTCTCCTAAAATCAAAGTATTGGCATTGTCCATGCAAGAAAAGTAGTAGGATTTTAACAAACTCTAGCCACCCCTAACTGCTAAATCCTCACCTTCCATCCCTTCTAATCTCCACCATACATTTTAGGGTACTCTCTTTTTAGCATTTTAACCTTAGGAGCCACCTATTCTATTCCCCACCATTAAATCTCAGCCACTCCCTCCATCTTCTATCCCAACATTTCAATCTTGGACATCACCTATTCTTTTAATCTTAACCCTTCAATCCTAGATGTTCTAATCTACACCCTCCATTTCTGAGCGCCCAAATCTCAACCCTACATAATATTAGGTCCCCTCTCCTTTTATTTTCAGCCATAGGATCACCCCAAAATCATCTTAGCCATCTATTAGAAACTTAGGGCGTTGCTAACTTTGCTAAAACCTAGCTACCGCCCCCATCTTTCTCCCTATTTCCAGTTGTGTCCACCCTTCTCTATAAAAAGGGTCCGAAGGGCCCCATAGAAGGGGTTAGTCAATTCACCTAGTTCACAAGGCTAAGGATTTTGAGGAGTTCAAGGGTTGTAAAAGAGGAGGATGCCCAGATCTTGTCAGGAGGGGTTCCTGCAAGCTGTTCAACTATTCTGCAACTACCGCCACTAGATCTGATCAACCATTCTTTCATTTTCTTTATTTTCTTTCCTGTTATTATTATTTTCTATAATCTTACATTTAATTCTTGTTCGTTTCTCTGTTTTGCATATCTGAATTCGTTCGGTTCAAGGCTAAGGTGTTTCAAGGGGTTCGAGGGTTGTAGAAAGAATGGACGCCTGGTTCTTGTTAGGAGGGGTTTTTGCAAGTTGTCTGGCCGATCTGCAGCTACCGCCTCCAGATCCAGATTCTAGATCATTTTATTTATTTATTTATTTTATTTCCTTTGTTGATTCCAATACTTTATTAAATTCTGGTTTTTATTTATTGTCTTGTTTAAATTCAAAATACTTAATTTCAACAATAATAGATTTTATTTTCATATTTTCTGCCATTCCTGATTGCATTCTCTTGTTTGGATCTTGTAGTTGTTTGAGAATTGGAAAAATTTTATAAATATTAAATTGGTGTTCCGAAGTGGTTAACAACACGCTTTCGAACACACCATGTTTTTGGCGATGTTGCCAGGGAAGCACAAAGAAAAATTTTTATTTACTTTTTTCAGATCTGTTTCATTTTTTTTCTTTTTTGATTTATCACTTGATACGTTATCTCAGTTTAATTCTTGTTTTTCTTTGATTCTGCAGGATGGAATAGCAAAAGGTGGGGTACCAGAGCGTTGCGGGACTGCGTGATGGAAGAGAAGAGAAGAGAAATTGGATTGCGTTTCAGGTGCAGTCGTTCCATTTTACTTTCGATTTTTTTTCGAACTCTTTTTTTAGTTGAATAGTGATTTACGAATTTTTAATTATTTTTTAGATCCGATTAATTTTTTTTAGTATCATTATCTTTTTTTCTCTTTAGTTTTGTTTCTAGATCTATTCTTCTTTCTTTATTTTAATTTCTTGTTTGAATTTTTTCCTTTATTAGGTTTGTGTTTTTCTTTTATTTCAGATTAAAAAAAAACAAAAAAAATCGTTTATTTTATTTTTTGCAGCATAATTTTCTTTTGTTTACTTTATTTTATTTTATTTTCGGTTTAAATTTTAGATTCATTTTTTTTCTTTTATTTCACATAAAAAAAATAAAATGTAAAAAAAAGAAACAAAAAAATTGTTTATTTTATTTTATTTATTTTTGTAGTGTATTTTTCCTTCATTAATTTTATTTTCGTATTAATTTTTACATTTGTGTTTTTCGTTTATTAAAAATACAAAAAAATATAAATAAAAAAATTCAGCATATTTTTTTTGTTTTATTTATTTTACTTTTGGTTAATTTTTTTTTAAATTTTTATTTTTTTCTTTTATTTTATCTATTTCTTGCATAATTTTCTTTTTGATCATTTTATTTTCAGTTTAATTTYTAGATTAGCAATTAGTTTGTCAGAATTTATTTTTGGTAGTTGTTAATTCTGTTTAGCACAATTAATTGTTGTTTTATTTTCTGTTTGCAATTATTATTTGTTGTTTTATTTAATTTCTTTTCTTTTCGTTGTTTAATTGAATAATTAATTGTTAAATAGGAAACTGTTAAACTTTTCGAATTTGAGTTTAAATTTCAAATCTGAATTTAAATTTAAATTTTAATTCGAATCTGAATTTGAATTTCAAATTTCGAAATTTAAATTTTAAATTTTCAAATTTAAAAAAGTGAAAAGAAAAAAAATATATAATAAAAATGGTTAAAAGTTTTTAAAAAATCAAATTTAAATTTTAGGAATTTAAATTTCAAAATCTGAATGTGAATTTGAACTCCCAAAAATTTAAATTTTGAATTAAAAAAATATAAAAAAAATCAAAATAAAATTGGTTAATATTTTTCTTGCATTTTGATTCCAATATTTAGGGTATGGTTGATGGGAATAAAAAGTATCATATTTTTATCCCCAAGTATTCATTCTTTTACATTAAATTAGCACTTAATTGGACTCATTACTCTTATATTTCGATTCAGGGCAAGCAAGAAGGCGATAGGAGGAAAACAAGGCTAATTAGACGATTTTGCACAGTTTCGGCACCATTTAGTAATCTAGGCATAACTCTCAAACCCGGACTCCGATTGGGATCATTCAAGATGCACCGGAAAGGTAAGGGAGAACTCCACAACTTCCATGTTCTGGGTTGTGATAGATTCGGTCTGCATCGAGGTCAACATCGGGCCCGAAGTCGGAGAAAATTCATAGAGAAGCCCAGCCCACAGCTGAAGCCCAATTCGCAGAAGAGCCTTGTAGAAGCCCAATTTATTGAAGAAGCCCAACTCGAATTCAAGAATAAAGAGTCCCATCAGATTTAAATTTCAATTGTAATTCTAGAAGGATAAGAGGATTGAGATTACTAGATAAGAGAGATTACTAGATAAGAGATAGGATAGGATTAGATCAAAACTAATTAGGACTTTCTATTTTTGAGAATAATCTCCTAAGAGGAGTTAGAGAGAGCCCCTCCTCCTAAAGCTATATAAAGGGGGGGGGGGGGGTCGGGGGCAGACCAACATCAAACAATCATTCAAGGAATCACTCAATCACTGAAGCACTCAATCAATTCAGAAGATCAGTCCATTCATTTGGGAAGCAGAGCAAGAGGGAGTCGACAACCATGAGCGGCTAAGCTTTTCTTTTCTAATTCAAGGGGGATTTTCGATTCAATTGTGTCATCGTGAGGTTCTGTGTTTAATTTAAATTCTTGCTTTTAATTCAAGTATCCATTGATTCTTGTGCATGTTCTTATGGATGTTAATGCTAATTAGTCTGGCAAATTAATTAATGTTGATCTTCCTACTACTATCCATTGTTCGATGATCCGTAATTGTCACGAATAGTGGTACAAGTAGCAATTAGGTTATTATCCTACATGGGTCAATTATTCGTGACAGCCTTTGACCAATGTATGGGTATGTTTTAACCTAAGGGGAATCAACGGAACAAGATTCGATAATTGCAGCTATCTCAATTATTGTTATTTTGGTTTAACTATTTTCACCAAGGTTATTGCTATCATTAATTGATATGGAACGCTATCGTACCCAGTCGGTTAATGATAAGTGTTGATCGAATGCTGGGTTTGGTCAACTAATTCAGGAAAACACAAGGTTTATTATGGCTATCCTAATAAATCTTAAGGTTAAATACTTGAATTGCAAGACTGCTGAAGTTTACCTATGATCGATGACCAATTGACTCAATCTGAACCCTTGGATCAGAATTCGGTAAGTGAATTTTCCTTGTTAGTTGTTAATTGCTCTTTTGTTATTTTACAATTTTAAATTATTCAAATTGCCCACTCTTTATATTGCGCATTCGGCTGAGAAATTAATTACTGGCTTCCTGTGGGATTCGACCTGGTACCACAGTTACTACAAGTTTATAGTAAGATGGGACTAGAATTAATTTTGAGGGCTTCGACAACCCGTCAATGGTATTCTAGAGCATGCATCATATAGGTTTATTTAATTGCTAAATTATTGTGTTAGTTGTGCTAGGTTTCTTTCTATTTCAATTGCTTCTTGTGCTTAGTTTATTTTATTCTTCTATGTTATATTGCTGAATTGCATTTTAGAGATAATTGTTCATGCATTATAGTTAGTTGCATTTGCATTGTTTATTTTGTCTTCCTGTTAATCTATTTAAGGGCATCCAACTTAAATAAGATATGGTGGGGATTTCATCATCCTTTCTTGGCCCAAAAATCACCACCCTTCATGTGCGGTTCACCCTAACCCTAATTTAAAATTTGGATAGCAAGATACTTTAGGGAAGCCTCACATTTGGTTCAAAGTTGTGCTGAATTTTAGGAAAGATTGTAATTACTTTCCATAACCGGCGGTTGGTGTCTAAGGAAGAGGTTAAATGGCTATGCCAAAGCGGGTTTTGTGGTTACATAATTAGGTCATTCCGAGAGCAAGGGGAGCCTCCCACATCCCCACCTCTTACCTGGCTAACCAAAGGAAATGGTGAAATTCCAAGTGAACCTAAAAGGATTCACATTGGTTGAACCACGAGTTTAGGAAACCCTAGGTCAACCCCTAAGTCGTGTGGTTGATTTGTTTGCCTTTAAAAAAAAACAGAAAGAAAATAAGAAAAAAAAAATTAAAAATTCCAACTTGAATTTAGATTTTAGGAATTTAAATTTCAAAATTTGAATTTGAATTTAAATTTCAAAATTTTAAATTTCAAATTTCAAAAAATAAAAAAATAAAAAATAATAATAATAATAAAATTTTAAAAATTCAAATTAGAATTTAAATTTCAAAATCTAAATTTGAATTTAAATTTCAAAAATATAAATTTCGAATTTCAAAAAAAAAGCAAAAACAAACAACAAAAAAATAAAAAAAAAACAAATTTGAATTTAAATTTCAGTAATTTAAATTTCAAAATCTAAATTTGAATTTAAATTTCAAACTTCAAATAAAAAAATAAAAAAAAAGAAAAAAAGGAGAAGAAAAAAATAAAAAAAATAAAAATTCAAATTTGAGTTTAAATTGCAAAATTTAAATTTGAAATTAAAATTCAAATTTCAAAAAAGGGGGGTTAAAACAAAATGAATTCAGTGGTCGGAGTTTGTGGAATGAGAAACTACTTTCAACCTGAGCCACGGATAGATTGCAACCATGTGTCTTGACAACTGGATAGGATTAATGGGATGGCCCACAGAATTGACCAAGTCCTTGCATATCGTCAACAAAGTGGTCCATACCCAACCTTGTCAGCCTATCCATCATGTTCCATCTGTGCAAGCCCGACCCATCATGTTAGTCAGTGCCTTGTGGCAGGCCCATGTCAACCAGTTAGTCCAAACCAAGTACACGCGGCCAATAGATTTTTCCAACCCAATGCTAACCCACTCTTTAGTCCATATAACCCTGGGTAGGAAAATCAGCCCAACTTCACTTACAGGGCCCAAGCCCAACAAAACCCCCACCAGATATGCACTCTCAGTGGTCTGAAGCACAAACCCACTAGGAGTACAATGATTACCATGGGACTCAACCGGCTCAACCATGTCAAACCTATACACAGTCCCAATACAACCTATCTAACTCCATGGCCCACCAATTTCCAAGGCCACAAATGTAAAGTCAATTCCAATAGATGCATCCTAGAAACCAACCGGTCCAACCTTATCTGGCTTACCAACAGCCTCCTCAAACACCGTTGATGACCAATTCATGAAGCTTCAGCAGCTGATCCTAAATCAGCAACAGTCCATTGATAGATTATAAAGTCGAATAAGACAGATAGCCGAAGCCAAGAAGAGGAGAGGAGTAGGGCAATTACCAAGTCAACTGGTTGTGAGTCCTAGAAATCAACCACCGGGTTTTCCTCCACAACAAGTTTAACCACCTCCTAAGGACCCTCAGCCTGAAAATACAAAAGTTATTACAACCTTAAGGAGTGGGAAGATTTTAGAGGACCTGTATGAGAAAAAGAGAGTTAGTGAAAAGGATCAAGAAGACCCTAAGTTGGGGGGAGAAGAAGAAGGAAAGGAAACTTTAGAAGAATAGTGAACCAACCCGTAGTTCCCTTTCCAACTGCACTCACAGTCGGGCCGTGGCGAAAGAAGAAAGAGGCTCACAATGAGAGCAGGGAAGTCCATATTAACTTCCCTCTCCTCGATGCAATCCAACATATCTCGGCCTATGCCAAGTTTTAAAAGAGCTGTGTATTCAAATGATGGAGCCACGATCGGCCCCACAAAGAATAATGCTCTCAGTAGATGTTAGTGTAGCTCTCCTAAATCAACTCCCCCAGAATATGAAAGACCTTAGTGCTCCTCTCATAAGTTGTGTCATCATTGGAATTAACTTTGATCGGGCTCTATTGGATCTTGGGGTCAGTATAAATATGCTTCCGTTCATTCATAACAGGTTCAGGATTAGTGAGTTAGAGCGTACCCCAGTAATTCTGCAACTCGTTGATTGGTCAGTCAAGACTCATCGAAGTGTTATTGAGGACGTCATTGTTAAGGTAGAGGTTTGTCACTTCCTAGTGGATTTTATCATCCCAGACATGACCTTAACCGAGGATCTGAACCACATCCCGATAATCTTAAGATGTCTGTTTCTAGCAACGGCCGATACAAACACTAACTGTAAATCGGGGGAAATGGACACTTCATTTGGGGAGTAGGAGGTCCAGTTAAATGTTTTTAGTGCTTCCAAGTATTCAAACCTAGGGAGAGATGGATTCACGGTAGATATAGTGGATGACTTTTTAGATGACTTGTATACCCCTTGGTTAGCCTAGTCTGAGCCCTGTTTGTATGAAGATGAAAGTGAGTCGGGGAGTATAGGTGGGAACAATGTGTGAATGTGTCCGGCTGAAGACGTTAAACTTAGCGCTGGTTGGGAGGCAACCCAACGTAGTTTTCAGTTGATTTTTGCCTGTAGTGTTAGAATTGTTGTTTATTTTCTTGATTCGAGACCAGGTGGCATACCTTGAACCCCTTAGGAAAACCCTACTCGTTGTTCCCTTTGGCCCAAATCTTCTTTGCATCATTCTAGTCATGCCATTAGGGACAATGGCATTTAAGTTGGGGGTGAGGAAAGTGAGAGAAAATTTGAAAAAATTGTGAAGCTATGCCTTTAAAGATGGAGAATTAAAATTTCAGTGAAATTTTTAAAATTTTCCATTAAAAGATATTCCCAAATAGAAAAAGTTAAAGAAACTAATAAAAGAATATTGAATTCTATAGAAATTGGTAGCAAGTGATAGGAGTCAAAAATTGGTCTTGTTTGAATATTGTCGAAACCGTTTGGAAATTGAAAAATACTCCTAATTTTGCCCCTGTCAAGATAGGAAGAGAAAGATTGAGAAATTAGACAAAATTCTTCAAATTGTTAAGAGACAGTGGACTACCCTGAATAGTGTTGCAAAAACAAAAGGGAATAAAAGGTCAATGGACACCCTAGACTTAGTAACCGGGTCTCCTCACCTAAGTCAAGTGTCAAGATTCACGTAAAACGGTGAAAGGTAACAATAAAAATAAGTTCAGGGGTAGAAATTCGCTGTTAGAAATAATAAGAAGAATACATGTCTGATTTTGAAATCAATCTCATCTTATCAAGACAGTTTGCAAATGGAAGGGTAAATATGATTTTTAAGCCATGTTTCTGTAATATTCAAAATAAGACAGTTTTACCCCTAAAGCCCAATACCGATCTATACAGAATTTGAGAATGTTGGAATCAGGATGCTTGATTAATTCTATTAGAGATGACCTTGTAATGGAAAAGATCTATATACTCTGTGTAATTTTAAGGCTGCATTGCTAAGGGACTAGCAATGGTTAAGTTGGGAGGTGTGATAACCCTGCATTTTAATGCCTTAAGAGCATCAATTCAGGGGTATTTTTGGCCTTAGAATAGTCAAAGTGCACCATTTTTCCAGTTAAAATCAATTATGTGACCTCTGAGGGTCTCTGTTCAAATTATGTAGAAAACTAGAAAGTTTTATGGTTGAAATGCAGATTTTGGGAAGCTGGTGTGAAGTCCAGTTGAGAGAGCGGTGTTTTTGTGAAAAACTAAAAGCAGGAGGGCGCCTCCTAGGTGCTAAACCCTGTTTGGCGCCCCTCCTACTGTATTAGCATGCTCCCCACAAACCCTAGCCACCCCTAACTGCTAAATCCTCACCTTCCATCCCTTCTAATCTCCACCATCCATTGTAGGGTACTCTCTTTTTAGCATTCTAACCCTAGGAGCCACTTATTCTACTCCCCACCATTAAATCTCAGCCACTCCCTCCATCTTATATCCCAACCATTCAATTTAGGGCACCACCTATTCTTTTAATCTTAACCCTTCAACCCTAGAAGTTCTAATATACACCCTCCATTTTTGGACGTCCAAATCTCAGCCCTACATAATATTGGGCGCCCTCTCCTTTTATTTTCAGCCATAGGATCACCCCAAAACTATCTTAGCCATTTATTAGAAACCCTAGGGCGTCCCTATCTTTGCTAAAACCCAGCTTCCGCCCCCATTCCTATTTCTAGTTGTGTCCACCCTTCTCTATAAAAAGTGTCATTGGGGCCCTGTAGAAGGGGTTGGTCAATTCACCCAGTTCACAAGGCTAAGGTTTCTTGAGGAGTTCAAGGGTTGTAGAAGGGGAGGATGCCCAGATCTTTTCAGAAGGGTTCCTGCAAGCTGTTCAACCATTCTGCAAATACCGCCACTAGATCTGATCAACCATTCTTTTCTTTTCTTTATTTTCTTTCCTGCTATTTTTATTTCTTCAATCTTTTAGATTTAATTCTTGTTCGTTTCTCTGTTTTGCAGATCTGAATTCGTTCGGTTCAAGGCTAAGGTGTCACGAGGGGTTCGAGGGTTATAGAAAGGACGGACGCCTGGTTCTTGTCAGGAGGGGGTTTCTGCAAGCTGTCTGGTCGATCTGCAGCTACCGCCACCAGATCCGGATTATGGATCATTTTTTTATTTATTTATTTTATTTCCTTTATTGATTCCCATACTTTATTAAATTCTGATTTTTATTTATTGTCTTGTTTAAATTCGAGACACTTAATTTCAGCAAAATAGATTTTATTTTTGTATTTTTTACCATTCCCAATTGCATTCTCTTGTCTAGATCTAAGTATATATTAATTTTTCAATTGCTTCCCTGTCGATACGACCCACTCTCACCCATTTACTATGTTAGTAATTGTTTGAGAATTGGTAAAATTTTATAAATATTAAACTGGTATTCCGAAGTGGTTAACGACACGCTTCCGAACACACCAGTAGCGATGACAACATAACTTACTAGTGCAAACCTTGATGGAATTAGGTCCTTTAGGAAGAGTCTTGTGCAGCATTGGTCATCATAAGAAAGAGTTAGGTTGCTAGGAGAGGGTGTATCTGCAATAGGGAGAACCGAGCTAGTGTCTTTGTTACGAAGTTGGTGAAACAAGTAGATTAAAGTTTGGCTCAGAATCTTAATGAAATTGTAAAGACTAGTCAACTTGTCATTAAAATCCAAGTGATGTACTACGGTTCATAGCTTTGTGTGGCATACTAAATGAAGTACATCAAATTATCCCAGTGACTTAAATCGTGAAATTTGTCTCTTAGGATCATTGTGTTAATATCTATGCCATCCAACAAATTTTTTCAACTCAATATAATGGTTTCCTAAAGTCAAAGTATTGGCATTGTCCATGCAAGAAAAGTACTAAGATTTCAACTAATCTTTGACCACTCAAGTAAAGCAACTAAAAAATCGTATAAAGCATAAACAGAGAAGTGATGTGAGAAATAACGCCTAATATCTAGGCCATCAAAATGGCATCCAAAGATAGTAAACTAATTCCATCCATTCAGAAGGTGTTCAACGATTCTATCTAATATAAACTCTCCAAATGATGTGTTTAATTTACCCAAAGATTTGGATTGTCAAAGTTGTACCTTGAGATCTTTAATCTAATCTCAACCATTTAAGTGGTGTACCAAAGTTTAAAATAACATCCTTGCGGCCCAAGCTCTATGCTTCCACCACAAACCACTATGAAATTTTGCCTTCAGGTCTTTCTCAACTTTATTCGAAGCGGATCATGAAGCGCTTCCACCACAAACCACTATTGGATTCATGATTGAATCCCATATTTGTATCGGAATTCGATTGGTTAGCCGGTCAATATCTGATAACTCTATAGTTTGATGCACTAAGGGCATCATTTCAGGGGTATTTTAGGCCTTAGAATAGTCAAATTGAAACGTTTTCCCAGTTCAATTCAATATTGTGACCTCTGAGGATCTCTGTGCAAATCTTGGAAAAAATTGGGGAAGTTTCGAGGCTGAAATGTAGTTTTTGGGAAGCTGGTGTGAAATCCAGCCGAGAGAGGGGGTGTTTTTATGAAAAACTGAGCACAGGAGGACACCTCCTGTGAAAAACTAAACCCAGAATGGCGCCCCTCCTTCTGTATTAGCACACCCCCTCTCCATAGAAAACCCTAGAGCACCTCCCAACTCATTCTTTTCATCTCCAACAAACCCTAGCTGCCCTAACTGCTAAATCTCCACCTTCCATCCCTTCTAATCTCCACCATTCATTCTGGTGCACTCTCTTTTTAGCATTCAAACCCTAGGGTGCCACCTAACTTCTAATCCTTACCATTCAAACCCTAGGGTGCCACCTAACTTCTAATCCTCACCATTCAAACCCTAGGGCACCACAGGTTTTTAGCATTAAAACATGTTATGGCATTAAAGAAAATATTAATAAAAGGGTAGAATTGCGGAAGAAGTTTGCTACTATACAAAATGTTATATATATACATTCTCTAGAATTTGGAGTTTCAATTTAAACCACGAGGTCTTCAATTTTTTGTGCAACGTAACATTTAAATGGATAGTGCAAAGAATGGTGGAGTACTTTACGTACTTGTTCTCATAGGCATTGAGACCAAGTAAAGGGAATTTTGCAAATCCACAATCGTCCCCTATAGTGAAGAACCATTGGAAGAGAAACCACAAGAAGCTATACGGGAAGAACTTGCCTAATGCTTTGACTTGGTTCCTAAATAATATATAAGAGAAACTCAATAGGAGATCTTGACATTTGTATTATGAAATTTAATGAGAGAAACATCGTGGTTTATCAAACAAATCTTACTTAGCAAGCTCAAATCCTTGAGGAGTGTGGAAACCATTGATAAGGTGTGCAGTTGCACTACCACTAGGGTACGCCAATTTAAAGCTGACGATCATCATCTGAGATTAACCACATAATATGAAATTATAATAATACTTGGAAAAGTAAAAGGATAAGAAAAGAAAGTTTAATCCTTTACAATTATCTGTGTAGTAAAGTTGTAGCAACAAACATTAATCTTTTTATTTTTTGTGAAATGTGTCATAAGATATCCAGTGGTCCAATCTCATTCTCACGCAAAATGGGTTTGAATTCATTTGGACCCATTTCAACTAGAAAATCTAACTTAGGTTTTATAAAAGTATAAAATATGGGAAAGAATTACAAATGTAGCATTGAATTTGCAAAACCAAATGTCAAACACAATTGAAATACACTACCGGTAGTTTAGGTTTCCATCTGAAGAGTGTAACCTCTATCATTCACTTTGTGTGACAAAGAGGTTGATCCTATCACTATGATTACCCACTCAAGTGAATTCTCAGACTGCCCCAACATACCCTTGTTTTGACCCTAGATGGATCTCACTGATTAGCATATCAAAGATAACCCAATCCAACACATAGTGTAGTACAATAATTGTCAGCACTCAATTTTTGCTCAGTCTACTACCTAAACCCTAATTTACTGTAAACACCCAATCAGACCCATCCAACCTATCCGATGACATTATCCGGTGACATTGATAAACCCCAGATCCATCATTAAACCTACCCGATACCTATCCGATGACATTGATAAACCCCCACTTACACCTTAACCATTAAATCAAACACAACCATCAGACACAAGACCTATCAAAACACCTACCCATGAAATTTGAACTCAAGATTCCTTCATTTACCCTCTCACCGAACAAAGATTTCATTTTGATGTCTCTCGCTAGCCTAAACACTTAGAACCCAAATTACCTTGACCTTGACACATCGGAACCGATCACACCACACATTTAGACTTCAAACATACCATAACACCTGCTCATAAAACTTCATCCTTAAACTTCTCCATTTGTCCATCCATCAAACAAAGATTCCATTCTAAAACATCTCATTGACACAAACTCCTACGATCATGACTATCCAAGACTAATCAAACATCACCATTAGATCTTGAACACCCAAAACACCTTTGCTTGCCCCTCCATCGCACCATGATTCTATTTTAAGGCTCTAGATTGATCGGATTCCAAATCTGCCTGATTTAGACCCAGTTGTCCCAATATAACCTTACCAATCACATCCGACTGCCCAAAAACCCTAGCTTATGAAATTCCAATCGAAACTGCCTTTGTTTGCTCATCAATCACATACAGATTTCATTTCAATGCTCTAGATTTGCTAAATCAAGCCCTTTCCAGATCTGCCTGATATGGGCCCAGTTGGGCCAATCTGACCCTACCAATGAACCCAAAATGTCCAAAAACCCCACCTTTCCAAATTTCACCCAAAAATATCCTCATTTACCCTTTCATCTAAAAATATTCCATTTCGGCTAAAACCCCTCTCGGCGGTTAGACCCTTCTCAACCTTCCATTTAATGACCCAAAAACACCCACCATTGGACCAGAACCTCGATTCAACCCATTGGACCCGGTTCGACCCAATTTATCAAAAATTACCAAAATACCCCAATATTCCCCAAAATTACATAATTACCCCTACCTCCTATATAAATTCAAACTAATCTCTTCATTCGCCCTAATCAGAAGAATTTGAAGGAGAGACTATTCATCTCCCCCTTTGTTCGAACCCAACCCAGGCGGCAGCGATTCAAAGGTGACTAGGTGTGGCAATATTCCCTGTTCCCGACGGATACCCGAGTTCTCCGGCCCGACGGAGCCAGGTATGGGGGGGGGTACTTTTGTGGGGTCGGGGTCGGGGATAGGGCTATCCCTGAATCCCCTATCGGGTTTAGGGACGGGGGTGGGGAATGCAATCCTTGCCCCGACCCGGCCCCGATTAATATATATATATATATAATATTATATTTTTTATACAATATATAATATTTATATTACAATTTTATAATATTATTATTCATTTTTTAAAAGATTAAAACTAAAAGCACACTCGACACTTCGAGTCTTTGACAAATAAAATAGAGAACTTTGAACCCTAGTCTTCTTCTTCCTTCGTCTTCGTTGCCGATTCGCCGACCGTCGTCGCTGTCGCCACTCACTTGTCGAACGTCGGACGTTTATCATCGCCGACTATCAATCTACCACTCGAGTCTCAACAGAGGACAGAGATACTCAAAGAAGAAATAACTGAAAATCGACCTTCATCTGTCATCGTCGCCGCTCGTCGAACTCTCTCTCTTATTGCTGACCTCAATTCGCAATGGTCCTCTCTCTTTCTCTTTCTTTCTCTCAGTCTCTCTTTCTCTCTCTCAGCACTTTTGCTTTGTTAATGGCTAAATCCTCAGGGATTCGGGTCTTCGATGGGGAATTCATCCCCGTCGAGGTTGGGGATGGAGGAAGGTTCCTTTCCCCGACGGGGATCGGGGACAGGGATGGGGGTCAGGGTCGGGGATGGGGAATGTAATCCCCACCCCGTTTCCATTCCTAGCGGTGGCAACCAACCCACCTCCGCTCTACCTCTCTCTCACTCTTTCAGTTTTCTTCTTCTTCTTCTTCTTCTTCTTCTTCTTCTTCTTCTTTGTCTCACACTTCAATAAAAAAACCCCTCCACCTCTGATCGTTCTCCCTCATTCTTCTCTTCCCATTTCTCCATTCTTTTTCCATCACTCCCTCTACATTGCCCCAATCGCCCCTGGGTGTAGCTCCCGTCGCTGAAAATCGTTGCAGCATTGCGTTCGGATGTAACCAGCAATAACTGAACCCCTTGATCTTACATTTCCTTCATTTCTGTCACTATCCCCTCAGTCCCTAGATTCTCATCTTCATTAGAACCCCAACCGCAAACCCTATTTTTTTTTTGTGATGGTCGCTAGTCGAACAGAATCGTCGAGTAGTAGTGGCAGCTCAAATGTTTCGACATTCCTTGGTTTTGAAAGTGATCCGCATCCAAAGTAGAGTCATCCTTTGCTAGTCCCTCGGTTTCAATCCTTTATCATCACTGTTGTCGAAGAAATTAAGTGGTAAATCCCTCTGTTGCAGCGTCCGGTTTCAAGCCAACATCCCTAGACAGGTAAGTGCTATTAGTGTATTTTATCAGTTTTTCTTCCTAATGATTATCTTTACTAGCTTCCAGCTAGTTTGTTTTGTTTTATTTTATTTCATTTTTATTTTTCTTTTTCTTCTCTTTTCTATGAGGATTAGATCAGGTTGAGTGGAAATCCAATAGGTCTTGATTTTAAGATAGAGTCATTCTTCTCTCTTTCATTCTATTAATCTGTCATCTATTCCGTCTGTTGTGTTTATGGCTAATACCAGTGTATTATTTTTGTTTCTTTAATTGCTAATTGTTGATCAGTTCCGATTATGCTTTTTTACTTCAATTGTTTGGGCGTAGATTAAGTAGTGTTTACTTTGTATCGTTGATTTAGGTACTTCAAATTAAGCCATTTAATCTATGTATAGCAAATGAAACAAATGCTACATCAGGAGGGATAAATGTGATAAGAAAGAAAAGAGAAATGAGGGATCGGTGATGAGAGAGATAAATTGAATATGTTTGTAGATTATACTGAATGTAGGAGGATGTTGGTTACAGAAAGTGGTGTAGTTCTGGAACAAAAAGCAAAAGAAAAATGGCAGCAATAATAATAATACCGAATGACTAGCTTGGCAAATGAAATATAATACCGAATTTGGAAAGGTTAGAGGAGAAAAGTAGCCTAGTGATCAATTAAATAATAAACACACAAATAGTGTGTCGTGAGAAGACAAAAAAAATAAAGAAAATTAAAAAAATGACAAAAAATATAGCAATAAAAATAAAAGGTAAAAATAAAGAGGAAAATAAAAAAGGTAAATAAAAATAGGCACAATTTTTTTATGATAGCTATTCTTGTGGTTTTCTCTATTCCTTTTTTTTAGGTTTGCTTAAATAATTGTTATTTCCTTGCTTTGGAACCTCATGTGGGCCCCACCTATTGAACCCGGGAAAGGGGTACCTAACCCCTTCCCTCTCCCATCCGAGTCTTGCTCGGACTGGTTTAGGAGGTTTCATTACCTTCATTTCCTAATTGATGGGTGGTGACTCCATTTCTAGCCCAAGTGAACCCGTTTTTCGATGCTTACAATAATTAAGTCTAGGGGTTATGTGTAACTTTCCAGTTTTTCCCATCAATCTCCAAAATCTAGGGCATAACTGGAAAATGGTTTAGGTTCAGTGTTTCATCCAAACATGCACTACATGTGATTCGGGTCTAACCTTAGAAACTGAGACAAGCTGCCCCAACTTCTTTGGTAGCACATCAGTGTCAGCATTGGCAAGATAAACTCCCAAAGTCTATCTAACAGCTGAAAACATTATAAACTAACCCAAGTCTCATAAGTGTCTAGTTTAAGGGGTAATTACACGGAAACATACCAATATCAACATGAATTAATAATGTATTTTTATTCATTTACAATAAATGTATCTATACATCAATTTAATTGGAGATAAGGGCAAAACTATCTAATAGCTCCCACTTGCACTTAGATCCAATTGGGTACAAGCCTTAATGTCGTACTGTCCATGTGTTTCTCAAACTCTTTCTGTGTCAATGAGGGTCTGCCACATTCTCCACTGATGCTACCTTCTGAGTCTGGATGTCCCCTCTACTAACAATCTCCTATAGATCCAATGTTGCCACATAACAATGGAACGTGTGATATGGTAGGATTCTAATTTCTAGGACAAATTTCTTCATCCATATTACTTATTAGGTAGCCTCATTTACAACAATGTGCTTGGCCTCGGTCGTAGACTATTTTCTTCTTACTACACAGGGTCCCAAAGTATCCAGATATAAACTTTCTATCATCTGTCTCAGGCTAGAAGTTGGCATCAGTATAACCGACCATCTGTACTGAACTACCATTAAAGATAAGACAATAGTCTTTAGTCCTCCGTAGGTACTTTAACATGTTTTTCATAGCAATCCAATGCTCTTGTCTTGGGTAACATTGGTATCTACTTACAGCACTAACGACCAAAGCAATGTCTAGTAGAGTACACAACATAGCATACATGATGCTCCCTGATGTGTGTGCATGCTACACATTGTTTTTATTGCTTTATACATGGTTTTGATGATGATTCTTAATGGTTTTTACCCTAATTGAGCTAAATTTCAGGAAACTAGGAATTTGGGACAATTTAGGGTCAATAGAGCATAAAGAGATGTTGATATGGCGGCAAGGGGAGCACTTCAGCCCATCAAGAAGAGTGGCCTAGCCATAGCCTTATGGGAGGCTCCAAGAGGCGGCTGACTTTAGCAGAGTTTGAAGGGGAGTAGGACTCTTAACCAAAAGCTGCAAGAAAGAGTATAAAAGGAAAAGGAAAAGAAAAAATTAGGGTTTGACCCCTTGACACAAGAACAAGAAGGAAAAGTGCTAGGAGAAGGATCATAAGACTACCGAAGGAGAATTGGAAGGAGATCGAAGATTGATGTAGAACTTCTGAGTTGTCTTCTTCTTTAATTCAGCGATTTCGGTAATCTAGGTTCAATTAGGGTTTTTCTTTGTTTGAATCTTTCTTTTCCTACTATGCGAACCATGATTGATGTTAATTCAGAGCTGTAATTAATCTTTTAAGCTAATATGATTGTTGGTGATTCAGTCTTGGGATTTCTTGATTAGGGTTTTCGATAACAAGTGTAATTTTGGCCGAACTACTCTTGTTTCTTGGATTACTTAAATCGCTTGAAAAATGGTTTAGGTAATTAGATCAACTGATCAAGAAAACAGATTGAATGTATCTTAGAGATAATTTGCATGATTCGTTTGGCATTCATTCATCAAGAATTGACTTCCTTCAATTTTCTTGTCTTTAATGCATCTATAGCAATTAAATTCTTGATAGAAATATAAGAGTTGTTGCTCATAGATAGATGGGTATGTGCTTGAAAGAGGCTGCTCATACAATTAGGAAATAGCCAACCCATAGCTGAAATCAACTTCGGTTGGATAGCTTAATGATATAATTGCTGAATCGGTTCTGCTAGCATTTTCGTGAAGCACTTTCTCCAATTACTTAATGTGGTTTAATCCAAGAATACCTAGGATAGTTCGTTAATTAGGAAATCAGTCTTTAGATTTCGGACTGTCAGATAACATAAAGCAGATCTAGTACTAGTAGTTGTTAGATTAATCCCTGTGGGAATGATACTCTACTCATCAATATATTACTTGATCGGCTAGTGCACTTGCTAGTGTAATCCAAATGCATCAAGTTTTTAGCATCGTTGCCGGGGATTATCACAACAATATTAAGAACCATCTACTGTTGTTAATATGATTTTGTACAATAATATTCATGATATGTGTGTATTAGTATCTTTACGACTTTGACTTATTTAGTATATGACACGCAGCAGTGGAAAGGAGAGCACCATCTATGATCCATAGATTGAACGAACTCTCCACTGTCACCTTAGAGCTTCGAAGCAAGGGAAAGTTAAGATAACGAAGATGGCTGAGCAAAGAACTATGATGGACTATGCTAAGCCAACCCTCACCGGGGCAGCCTCGAGCATTGTGAGACCAACAATAGCTGCTAAGAACTTTGAGATCAAATCGGCAATCATTCAGATGATCCAGAACACAGTTCAGTTCTGCGACTTGGCTAATGAAGATCTGAACACTCACATCGCCAACTTCTTGGAGATATGTGACACATTCAAACACAACGGAGTCAGTGATGATGTTGTGAGGCTCAGATTATTTCTGTTCTCTTTGAAGGACAAGGCTAAGACTTGGCTGAACTCTCTACTAGCTGGATCGATCTCTACTCGGGATGAAATGGCCAGCCGCTTCCTATCCAAGTATTTCCCTCCATCCAAGGCTGCAAAGATGTAGAATGATATCACCACTTTCTCTCAACAGGACGGGGAATCATTATATGAGTCATGGGAGCATTACTGAGGAAGGTCCCTCATCATGGACTTCCCGTCTGGCTCCAAGTTTAGACATTCTACAATGGATTGATTGAAGCAAACAAGACCATTATGGATGCTGCAGCTGGGGGATCCATTAACAACAAGACACTTGAGGTTGCCCATGCACTTATTGAGGAAATGGCTGCAAATAATTATCAGTGGCATTCTGAGAGAGCCCAAGTTAGGAGACAACCCAACATTCACAATGTAGACACCTATACAACACTATCTGCACAAATCAACACCCTCAACAAGAAGATCGATGAAATGCAATTGGTAGCCATGCATGTTCAAGCCGTAGCCTGTGAATGGTGTGGGGGAGGTCATATCAGCATCAAATGACAAGTTGGAAATCAGTTCATGTAGTTCCTTGAACAGGTAGATTTCGTAGGGAATTTGCAAAGGCAGCAAGGCAATCACTATCCTCATGCCTTTAACCCCGGATGGAGGAATCACCCCAATCTGTCATGGTCAAATCAAAATGCAGTGAAACCCCTCCCTCAAAACTTTGCTTAGTCAGAAAAGAAATCTAATCTCGAGGAGCTGATGACTAAGTTCATATCAAGTGCGGAAATAAGATTTCAGAATCAAGAGGCATCGACCAAGAATTTAGAGACTCAAGTGGGGCAGTTGGCACAAATGATATCCTCTAGAGTCCAAGGTGCCTTGCCCAGCAATACAGAGGTGAATCCAAGAGAACAAGTGAAAGCCATTACCTTGAGGAGTGGTAAGGAGCTGCAAGAGGTGGAGAAGAAAACAAAGGAAGAAGGTAAGATGGGCGCAACCCTAGAAACCGAAAAGAAGGAGGAAGAGCAGTCGGATTCAAGGAAAGAGACAAGTCAAAAGCCACAAGTGCCATTTCCCAATAAGCTTAAGCGACACAAAATGGAAAAGGAATTCAGTAAGTTTCTTGAAATTTTCAAGAGTTTACATATTAACATTCCTTTTGCAGATGCCTTAGCCCAAATGTTGCATTATGCAAAGATCCTTAAGGAAATCTTGGCGAACAAAAGAAAACTAGGAGACATGGCTACAGTTGCATTGAATGAAGAATGCTCAGCAATCCTCTTCAATAAGCTACCTCAGAAACTGAAAGATTCAGGGAGTTTTACTATTCCTTGCACTATAGGCAGTCTAAAGATTAATAAGGCATTGTGTGATTTAGGAGCTAGTATAAATCTAATGCCCTATTCGGTTTTTCAGAAATTAGGGCTGGGTGAACCCCAACCCACTAGAGTTGCATTGCAATTAGCTAATAGGTCCATCAAGCATCCTACGGTAATCATAGAAGATGTACTTGTTAAGGTTGACAAATTTATTTTTCCCGTGGATTTCATAGTGTTAGACATGGAAGAGGACGTTGACGTCCCACTTATCTTAGGGTGACCCTTCCTAGCTACAGGAAAGGCAATGATTGATGTCCAACAAGGGCAACTAAGCCTTAGGATTCAAGATGAGGGAGTAATTTTTAAAATGTCTGATGCTATGAAACATGCACCTTCTAGTGATGATTCATGTTATATGATAGATGTCATTGACTATGTGGTTGGTGGGTGTTTTTAGGTTAACAGGTCGGCCGATCCCCTTGAGCTATGCATACAAGAAGGAGAATCCATAATGGGAGAAGATGAAGAAATCCAAAGCATGTTAGCATACTTGAATGCCAATCCTCAGTTTCAAGGAAAGGGATTCACCAAGTTGGAGAACTTGGATAGACCCTCGATGCCAAAGACCAAGTCTTCAATTGAAGAGCCGCCCACCCTTGAGCTGAAACAACTCCCACCGCATCTGGAGTATGCCTTCTTAGAAGCACCATCAGCACTACCAGTGATCATATCATCAACCTTGACCCCTTTGCAGAAGGAAAAACTGTTATGGGTGATATGGGAACACAAGACAGCTCTAGCTTGGAAGATAGCGGAAATCAAGGGTATCAATCTGTCCATATGCACTCATAAAATTCTGATGGAGGATGGAAGGAAGCCCACGGTTCAGCCCCAAAGACGCCTGAACCCGAACATGAAAGATGTGGTGAAGGCAGAGGTCATCAAGCTGTTAGACGCAGGTATTATCTATCCGATCTCCGACAGCTCATGGGTGAGCCCCGTCCAAGTAGTGCCAAAGAAAGGAGGCATGACTATGGTAACGATTTGAAGAATGAACTCATACCGACTAGGATGGTTACTGGGTGGCGATTGTGCATTGATTACAAAAAACTAAATGAAGCCACATGCAAGGATCATTTCCCTCTACCCTTCATCGATCAAATGCTAGAGAGGCTAGCTAGTCATGAGTTCTATTGTTTCCTAGATGGGTACTCGGGGAACAATCAGATACCAATTTCACCTGAAGATCAGTAGAAGACCACCTTCACATGTCCTTATAACACCTTTGCTTACAGGAGGATGCCATTCGGTTTATGTAATGCTCCAACAACATTCTAGAGGTGCATGATGGCTATATTTTCTGATATGGTGGAGAAGTTTATGGAGATTTTCATGGATGACTTTTCAGTTTTTGGCTCTTCCTTCGATGCATGTCTACATAACTTGGAAAAGGTACTCAAGCATTGCAAGGAAACCCATCTAGTGTTGAACTGGGAAAAATGTCACTTCATTGTGCAAGAAGGTATTGTACTTGGACACAAGGTTTCACAGAGAGGGATTGAGGTTGATAGAGCCAAGGTGGAGACAATTGAGAAGTTGCCACCACCAACATCCATATGGTCTGTGAGAAGCTTCTTGGGACACGTAGGATTCTATAGAAGGTTCATCAAGGATTTCAACAAGATAGCTAAGCCATTGTCCAATTTATTGCAGAAAGATGTGCCCTTGAATGCTTGGAAGCATACAACATCTTGAAGGATAAGCTGATTAATGCACCGATCATGGTAGCCCCGGATTGGACACTCCCTTTTTAGTTGATGTGCGATGCAAGTGATTCAGCAGTTGGAGTTGTTCTAAGACAAAGAGTGAACAAAAATTTCCAACCAATTTACTATGCTAGCAGGACCTTGAACGGAGCTCAACAGAATTACACCACGACGGAAAAGGAACTACTAGCGGTAATTTTTGCTTTTGATAAATTTCGCTCATATCTGATCTTGTCCAAGGTTGTTGTGCATACAGATCACTCGACACTCAGACATCTAATTGCAAAGAAGGATGCAAAGCCAAGGCTAATCAGATGGATTCTGTTGCTGCAAGATTTTGATGTTGAAATTCGTGACAAAAAGGGTATCGAGAACCTTGCCGCAGACCATCTCTCCCGGTTAGAGGATTCAAATTTGGGGGGGGGGAAGACGACCAGCACCCTCCGAGATGAGTTTTCGGACGAGAAGCTCTATTCAATTCAGGTAGATACATCTCCTTGGTATGCTGATTTTGCCAACTATCTTGCTGGAAACGTCACCCCTCCTAATCTTTCATATCAACAGAGGAAGAAATTCTTCTCTGATGCGAAACACTATTTGTGGGAGGACCCCTTTTTGTATAAGCTTTGTGCAAATCAGATCATTCGGAGGTGTGTCCTTGACGAGGAGACGGAGTCAGTACTCCGATACTACCATGACTGAGAAGCAGGAGGCCATTTTGGAGCCAACCGCACAACAACCAAAGTGTTACAATCAGGTTTCTATTGGCCCACCTTGTTCAAGCATGCTCACAGGTATGTGTCCGCATGTGATCAATGCCAAAGAATAGGTAACATCTCTCGACAGAATGAAATGCCTCTCACTAATTCTTTGATGTATGGGGTATTGACTTCATGGGACCTTTCCCAAATTCTTTTGGAAATAAATACATCCTAGTTGTTGTTAATTATGTGTCCAAATGGGTGGAATCCATGGCTTTACCCACAAATGACTCTAGGAGAGTAGTCCAATTCCTTGAAAAGCTATCCACTCGATTCGGCACACCTCACGCCATAATTAGTGATAGGGGAACTCATTTCTACAACACCCAATTTGAGCGGTTGATGCGAAAATATGGTGTTACGCATAAATTAGCAACCCCATATCACCCTCAAACCAGTGGCCAAGTTGAATTAGCTAATAGGGAATTAAAAAGAATTTTGGAGAAGACAGTATCCTCTTCCAGAAAGGACTGGTCAGTCAAGTTAGATGATGCATTGTGGGCATATAGGACTGCATACAAAACACCTATTGGCATGTCCCCATATAGGTTGGTCTTTGGCAAACCATGTCATTTACCTGTTGAACTTGAGCATAAAGCGTATTGGTCCCTGAAATTATTAAATTTTGATTTGTAGGCCGCAGGTGCACAGAGACGAATGCAACTAAATGAGATGAATGAATTCAGACTTGCAGCCTATGAGAATGCCAAGGTATATAAGGAAAGAACCAAACGATGGCATGACGAGAATTTATTGAGGCATGACTTTCAGGTAGGACAGCAAGTCCTGTTATATAATTCACACCTCCGGTTGTTCCCAGGTAAGCTGAAATCAAGGTGGTCCGGACCTTTCACCATATCACAAATTTTCCCTCATGGAGTTGTAGAGGTAACACACCCGACACAAGGCACGTTTAAGGTCAATGGTCAGCGCCTCAAACCATATATAGTGGATGGAGCATTGCCTACCCCATCAACTGTATACCTAGACGATCATTGATTCCACTGGAATGTCGAGCTTCAGACAGAAAACAAGCGCTTATTGGGAGGCAACCCAATGTTGATAAGTAGTTTTTTTTTTCTTTTCTTTCTTTTCTTTTCGTATCATTTGAGTTTTTTTTTCTCTGATTTTAGGGTCTTGATTGCTTTGAGAGTTGACCATCCCCAGTTGCTTGCCATTCTCTCCTCCTAGTTTCTTTTGATCCTTAGCAGCTAGAGGGTTCAAACGAAGGAGCCACTTCAGATTTCTGAAAGCTTTTCAGGGAAGTTATCTCAATCCCCTCAGATGCTTGAATTCTTACTGTCCACATTGCTAAACCATCTTCACACTCTATCCATATGAACATTGAGGGCAATGTTCATGATAAGTGTGGGAGAGGCTATAGCCATGCACCCCAATACACAAATGCATTGATAGACCGCATAAACTAGTAATCCCCTCAAAATTATTGTTGTCTATAAGGTGAATTCCAAGAGAGAATACGATGAAGTTGGAGGAAAATCACTTGTAAGTGCTAGAATTTATTCCTGTGATTTATCCAATTTTATCCAATACATGAGGATTAGGAAGTCGAATAGGACTTTCATCATGGCCAGCACTAACTCTATTCATGTGTATAGTGTACTTGATTGAAGTTTTAATGAACACTCGAGCCATTAGTGAATATCATGAACTATTAATGCATGAATTTTAACAATTGAGAAAAAAAGAAGAAGAAGGGACAAAGTCCGAATTACTCCGTTGTCATGAATTGAATAGTAAAACTAGCGATTTATGATATGAGTTCAGTCCCAACTCCGCTATTCCAAGTTGAATAGTAAAACTAGCAACTTGGAATATGAGTATTGTYATCTGCCTCTAGCCTGTGACCCGTGTGAGATGGAGCATAAAATGCACTCACATTCAAAAAAAAAATCGGTGACGGCTGAGGTTCAAGGGGACAAAAATATAGTTGGACATTCAATTTAGTGCATTGACAGGACTCAAAACCAAGCTCGAGGTGATGGGTAGTTATGGCGGTCAAGGAACTAATACTTACTGAACGGAATTGAATGTTGGAGCATGAAGAATCTCATGTTCTCCCCTTCCTTCGCTCCTGTGTAGGTGGTAAGAGTGGCCAGTCATGGGGATGAATTAGAATACTTACGTATGATTTCCGACCACCTAACGCATTCTCATCCTAAAATTCATGCAATATATAGGAATAATCTAGGGGGATGGCCAGTTTATGAGTATTATCTTTGCTTGAGGACAAGCAAAAGCTTAAGTGTGGGGGTGTTTGATGTGTGTGCACGCTACACATTGTTTTTATTGCTTTATACATGGTTTTGATGATGATTCTTAATGGTTTTTACCCTAATTGAGCTGAATTTCAGGAAACTAGGAATTTGGGACAATTTAGGGTCAATAGAGCATAAAGACATGTTGATATGGCGGCAAGGGGAGCACTTCGGCTCATCAAGAAGAGAGGCCCAACCACAGCCTTATGGGAGGCTCCAAGAGGCGGCTAACTTTAGCAGAGTTTGAAGGGGAGTAGGACTCTCAACCAAAAGCTGCAAGAAAGAGTATAAAAGAAAAAGGAAAAGAAAAAATTAGGGTTTGACCCCTTGACACAAGAACAAGAAGGAGAAGTGCTAGGAGAAGGATCACAAGGCTGCTGAAGGAGAATTGAAAGGAGATCGAAGATTGATGCAGAACTAAAGAGTTGTCTTCTTCTTTAATTCAGCGATTTCGGTAATCTTGGTTCAACTAGGGTATTTCTTTGTTTGAATCTTTCTTTCTTTCTACTATGCAAACCATGATTGATGTTAATTCAGAGTTGTAATTAATCTTTTAAGCTAATTCGATTGTTGGTGATTCAGTCTTGGGATTTCTTGATTAGGATTTTCGATAATAAGAGTAATTTTGGCCGAACTACTCTTGTTTCTTGGATTACTTAAATCACTTGAAAAAGGGTTTAGGTAATTAGACTGATCAAGAAAACGGATTGAATGTATCTTAGAGATAATTTGCATGATTTGTTTGGAATTCATTCATCAAGAATTGACTTCCTTCGATTTTCTTGTCTTTAATGCATCTATAAAAATTAAATTCTTGATAGAAATATAAGAATTGTTGCTCATAGATAGATGGGTATGTGCTTGAAAGAGGTTGCTCATGCAATTAGGAAATAGCCAACCCATAGCTGAAATCAACTTTGGTTGGATAGCTTAATGATATAATTGCTGAATCGGTTCTGCTAGCATTTTCGTGAAGCACTTTCTCCAATTACTTAAGGTGGTTTAATCTAAGAATACCTAGGATAGTTCGTTAATTAGGAAATCAGTCTTTAGATTTTGGACTGTCAGATAACGTAAAGCAGATCTAGTACTAGTAGTTGTTGGATTAATCCCCGTGGGAACGATACTCTACTCATCAGTATATTACTTGATTGGTTAGTGCACTTGCTAGTGTAATCCAAATGCATCACTCCCTACAATTGAGGCATAGGGAACCTCTCTCATGTCCTCAATCTCCTCAGGGGTCTTAGGTGACATTCCTTTGGAGAGAGTGACTTAATGCCTGAAAGGAACAAATCCCTTCTTGGAGTTTTGCATATTGTATCTGTTGATGATCTTGTCAACATAAGTAGATTGGTATAATCCACTTATCCTCTTCGATCTATCTCTATAGAGCCGAAGTCCTAAGATATAAGAGGCTTCTCCAAGATCTTTCATGGAGAATTGCTAAGAAAACCATACGTTCGCCATAGTAAACATTCTTATATCATTCCCATTGAGTAGAATGTCATCTACATACAGAATCATAAATGTAACCTTATCTCCTATTGTCTTTCTGTAAACATAGAATTCATCCGGATTTTTCTCAAAATCAAACTATTTGATTCTTAAGTCAAATTGGATGTTCTAGTTTCTGGAAGCTTGCTTCAACCCATAAATGGATCTATTCAACTTACACACCATGTGTTCTTAACCCTTAGCAACAAAGCCTTGCGGGTACTGCATATAGATATCTTCAGTAAGATATCCATTCAGGAATGTGATTTTGACATCCATATGCCAAATATCATAGTTGCAATGTGTAACTATAGCTAATAGTATCCTTATGGATTTTAGCATAGCCACTAGCGAAAAGGTCTCCCCATAAACGGCTCATTCTTTTTGAGTTTACCCTTCCGTACAAACCGAGCTTTATAGGTCTCAACTTTTTCATCAGGGTCATTCTTCCTTTTGTAGATCCACTTGCAACCGATTGCTTTCACCCCAAGGAGCATGTCTATGAGAGTACAAACTTTATTGGTTTTCATCGAGTCCATCTGAACTTTCATGGCATCTACCCGCTTTAGGGAGTCTATGTCCATCATAGCTTCTGTATAACTCACGAGATCTTTCTCACTGTCCGTAGCTTCCATCAAGTAACTTTCTTGATTATAGTCGTAACGAATTGAAAGTCTAGAAACCCGGGTAGATCTTCTAGGCTGGATATTATTATCTGGAATCAGTGGATTATCTTCCACAACACTCCTGAGCTCTCTTCATCAAGAACAATTTCCTAATGATGATTGTTCAGGATGTAGTCCTCCAAGAAGTAGACATTTCTACTAACAAACACTTTTTGTTCAAGTGTGTCATAGAAGAAGTACCCTACGGAGTCCTTGGGGTAGCCTACAAATAGGCAACAACTGGTTTTGGATTCTAATTTGTCTGCACTTGTCTTTTTGACGTGTGTTGGACAACTTTATATTTTCAAGTGTCTTACACTTGGTTTCCTGTTATTCCATAATTCGAAAGGAATCTTAGGACCTGACTTAGCTGGAACCTGGTTCAGCACGTAAAGTGTAGTGTCCAATGCATGCCCCCAAAAGGATATAGGTAACTCTAAATGGATGAGTGATCGGACCATATCTAATAGATTCTAATTTCTTTTCTTTAACACACCATTTAATTGTGGTGTTTTAGGAGGAGACAACTGTTATATAATCCCATTGTCCTTTAAGTATTCCCTAAATTTGTCGGAGAGATATTCACCTCTTCAATCTGATCAAACGGCTTTGATCTGTCTCCCCAACTGTTTCTCGACTTCTTTCTAGTTTTGCCCATCAATCTCCAAGGACCAGGGCATAACTAGAAAATGGTTTGGATTCAGTGTTTCATCCAAACACACACTACATGTGCTTCGGGTCTAACCCTATCAACTGAGACAAGCTGCCCCAACTTCTTTGATAGCACATTAGTGTCAACCTTGACAGGATAAACTCCCAAAGTTTATCCAACGACTGAGAACATTCTAAATTAACATGAGTTTCATAAGTGTCCAGTTAAGGGGTAATTACATAGAAGCATACTAATATTAATATGAAACAATAATGTACTTTTATTCATTTACAATAAATGTATCTGTGCATCAACCTAATTGGAGCTAAGGGCATACACTGTCTAATACAAAGAGGATCGGATATCGAATCATTAGCACCCTTAACAGGAGTAGGGCTGCAAATGGATCAAATCGGATTCGGTAAGGGCATATCTATTCCAATCCATTAAGAAAATCCGACTTATCCAAATCCAATAAGGATTTGTCGGATTTTCAAAAGCATGATTCGAATTTGACTTCGAATGTATTATTGGATATTTGATTCGAATCTGATTTGATTAGAATTATATTTATATTATGTAATATAAATAATATATTAAAATATATAATATATAATATATAATTATTTAAATAATATATAGAATATACATATATAATATCTAAATAATATATAATATATAATATTTCATAATTAACGGATTGATTCGGGCCACAGCGGATCGGATCAGCCAATATCTGAATTTGATCGATTGGCTTTTCCGACCTGATCCAATTTGTTAGGATCGAGAGGGATATCCGAATCCTCCTCGAATCGGTATCGGATTCGAATCGAATCTGATCCGACTTATTTGCAGCCCTGAACAGGAGACGACGACAAGTTGTTGCCTTCTCGGAGAAAAGTGAAATGCCAATATCCCCACTTAGTGAAAGGATAACGTCTTGGTCAATCACACTTTTTCACAAAAAAATGAAGTACTAACGTAATGGGTCCCACTAACGTCTCCGAGAAACGTTCAAAATGAAAATCCCACCTCCTTACTTGCACAGTTAACACGTTCCCTAATTCAACTGGAATCAATTTCTGGTTTTGCGAAGATTAATTCTGGTTGGTTTTAATAGATTTTGTATATCATGAATTCATTGTTACTGATTTCTGAATTCTCCGTTAGCTACTGCCCTAAATCAGTACTCATTGGTGGAAGAAACTGAATAATCAATCCTTGAATCCAACAACACAAACTGTTTATATAGACAGAGGATGACCTCAGATGATCAAACTAAAAGCTGTAAAGTAATATGTCAATATACAAGAGTTTCCACCCGAGTCCCAGTTGAACTCCGGCCTGTTCTGTTTTGCTTCTGGAGGAAACATTAATGCCAAAGTGAGAAATCAATTAGAAGAAGAGGAGCTGATGAGTAATGGGCAAACAGCAGAAGAACTACAACGGCGTCGTTGCTTGGTGAAAGGAAGAAGGGAGCAGGTCTTTTTCAGGATGACGATGAGAATTCTACCTCGTTTGGGAACCAAACGAGCTCTTCTCCCTGCGCAAGGAGTAGATATGCTTCTGATTGTCTGAGTATTTATCGCCATATCCGAGTTCGAACTGAGTGAGAAGTATCTCCGAGTTGGGGATGTGGACGACAGTTTTAAGTTTCTTTGGTATAAATACTTGTGAGTTGGCATCGGGGTGTCCAGTGTCCTGCTCCGCCGCGTTAAGTTCATATGACTGAGTCATTACTCACAGCTTCGTCTCTCGAGTCTTGCTTGAACGAGTCTTTACTTTGAACGAGTCTAATCCATGCTGCGACCCGGTCCAACTGAGATCACATCAGCACCCACGAGAGCCTCACATCGTGTATTGGAAACATCTTTGGTATATGTTTTTGGAAGATGTTCTAAATATGTGGATTTAATTCTATTCAATTTGATTAAAATTTATGTCTAATAAAAAATTATTACTTTGTATATATAGTATAAATATTGTCTATATATGGATATTAATATATGCATTTATACTTTAAAATTCAAAATCCAAAACAATAATAATAAGATATAGATTTTCAATTTTAGCGCCTAATTGAAATCCTCTTCTTATTAATTTCGTTAATTATTAACCCTCTTTCTCAATAAATTAGTTTTGTTAGTATAATATATGCATTTATACTTTAAAATTCAAAATCCAAAACAATAATAATAAGATATAGATTTTCAATTTTAGCGCCTAATTGAAATTCTCTTTTAAATTTGAATTTCAATTTTAGTGCCTAATTGAAATCCTCTTATTAATTTCGTTAATTAATAACCCACTTTCTCATTAAATTAGTTTTGTTAGTATAAAACTACAAACTTGGCAATAGCAAGATTTGAACCTTAAACATTAGGCTTTAACAACTAGAGGTCCATCACTAAGCCACACCCATTTGCTTATTATAGGCTTATGCATTTTTATTTTTAAAAAACTTTTCTCTTTTTCTTAGTGTATGCTTATAAATAAATGTTAGAATTAATTATTAAAATTTATGTATTAATAAATATAAAGATAAATAATATTGATTGTTTTAAAACTAATATATATCAATATACATTTTAGTTTTTCTTTTTTTGTTTTTTCACATTTTAGTTATTCCATCATTTGTCAATAGTTACTAAGTGTGTCCCGATATCTTGAATTTTATATAGACCATTAAATTACAGTTTTTTTTTTTACTTTCAAATAACCTATTTACAATCATATAAAACTTGTAACTATCGTTATTAATATATTTTTAGGATTTATTTTAGTTTCTTAGCATATTTATGCATATCTTGATTTTTCGTCCATATCTATACGTATCCAAAGCGTATCCCGATACGCCTCTTAAAATTATTTTTCTGATACACCTTACGTTTCCAATACTTTAAACCATGGCTCGATCTAATTTGAATTTGATCCATTTACAACCCTACTACCAACATTATGTGTGGGCTTCGTGGATCTTTGAGCTAAACCTAACTTAAAAAAAAAAAAGTTACTTGAGCATGGAAATTTATAGATCTAATCAGGTTAGGCTAACTTATAAATGATTTGTTGCTTTTTATTAATAATTTTAATTATCCTATCAATACTATTTTTTTTAATTTCTTAATTTTATTAATTTTACAACCCTACTACTAGCATTATTGGATTGAGCCCAAGGTTGAGCTAAGTTATAAATGGTCATCCCTAAGTAGGAGTCCTATGACATAATTAATTTTTATAATTTCTATATGGAATGCGAATGCTTTATTTTTATTACTTTTCATAATTTTTTACTTTTTATTATTAATTTTAAATTATCCTAACTTTTTATTATTAATTATTTATTTTTTATTTTTAATTTGTATTATCATATTAATATTAATTATATTCAAATACAATTAAATTTTATTTGAATTTTAATTTATGAACTACTAATCTATATTAATTTCTTAACTTTTAATGGTTTCTAAATAAAAAGTTGTTAAATTTTAATATTTTTACTAACTTTAGTAATTTTTATTAACTTTATTATTATTATTATTATTAATTATTATTATTTTATATATTTATTATATAGATTAACGGGAATTGTTTTCAAAAATAGGTCAATATAGACCCACCCACTCATTTAACTTGTCTTCTTTGTCTGAGTGATAAAATGGATTCCACATTTTAAATTTTATTAAAATTTATAAGTTTCTTGTGTAGTATAGGCACTATGCATAGTAAGGGTCTCAACTCATAAAAATTATTAATTTTAATAATATTATTAATTACTTAATTAAAAATATATTAATACAAAGTTATCTAATAAAATAAAAAGAATAAACAAAACAAAATACAACATTAAAACGTGGGTTCTATTTGCAATATATCAAACCCATGTCTAAATCATAGGGAAAAATCCAAATTAGTAGTACCATGTACTTTGGGCTTAGTGTCACTTTGGTCCCTAAACTTTAAAACGTGTCAATTCAACACCCAAACTTTCAAAATGTTTCAACTTACTACCTACCGTTAACCATCCGTTAGTTATGTATATCACGTGATGACATGTGTGACTTAAAATTTTTGAAAATGTCAAAATTGCCCTTCAAACAATGTCCATCATCTTCATCCTTAGGAATTAAGGTTGGACCAAAGCATTAGTGAACAACTCCAAGCCAATGAACTCTTTCTTCCTAGAGATAGAGTTGATGTTAGTGTTGTTGTTGCCTAGTTTGGACTTGTCGATAACCGAAATGCAAGACTCCAGCAAGAAAGTCCAGTTGATATGAGTAGATGTTGCCCTTGATCGTTTGCTCCTGGTCCAGCCAGGAACTAAAGCATCATCTGGTTGGGACTTTGTGGTTCCAACAGGCTCGTACATTGGAAAATTGGTGTAGGATGAAAGGATGAGAGATCCATCATATGGATGGCCGAACCTTGTAGGAAGGTTGGGCGAAATTTCAAAAATTTCTTTATTCCCATCCGGAATCGCATTCCCAATTTAAAAAATTGCACTTTCAAGGTTTGTTCTTATAACCAAATCGGACCAAATCTGAAACCAAAATTAGGGAGAGGTATACCTGATATGGAATCCATGCAAAAATGCTCCTCCCAACGCAGGTGTTCATGCTCAAAGAGTGTACCAAATCCTCCCTCCATTGAATATGGCACAACTTAGGATGAGGCAGGATCAACTGGTAGTTCTTCACCAAAAACTTCTGATTCTTTAGCAAGAATCGAATGGGGTAGTGAGCACAGCTTCATAATTGTTTCTTCTAGCTAAAAACAATATGAAGATCTAATCTTGATCAGTTCCATGAAAATGGAGATCGAACAGGGTAGGGCAGCAAGAGCAGAGAGAAAAGAAGGCAAAAACATTCAAATTGTTTTTTCTGTGTTGTGTTATTTTCAGGTCCACCCTGCTCTTTATATATAGCCTTAAAGAGATGATCTCCTATTCTGATTAAGAGTTTCTTGATCCAAATCTTTATTTGGATCTGAACTCTTTAAGTGATATGGATAATCCCTTATCATATCTGCAGATCAAGATTAGTTACTCCTAATCAAATTAGAAGTTTCCTGATCGAAATCTCTATTTGGATCTAGACTCTTTAAGTGGAAAGGATAATCCCTTATCTTATCTACAGATCCATACCCAGATTCGCCCAATTTAATTAATCTATTTAACCCAGTTTGAAATGGGCTTTAGGCCCATTAAGCTTTCAGGCCCACTTCCTTTTAATGTTGGTTAGCTTGGCTCTCTGTATGGTGTGGGACCATATCATTGATCTATACATTAGCCACATACGTTTAGCCTAGCCTCTGTTACAAGGCGTGACCGAATTCACTGTTAAATATAGTGAACCCCTGAGTCCATCACCATGGGCTCTTAACGAGCACAACATTTACACTAAATGGTCCTTAGGTCCAGCCATCTTATGAAGGCCCAAGTACTGTGGGCAGATGTAAGATTAGCCCATCAGGTATAACCTTCAATGGTCTTGCACTTAACCTCTCATCCCATAATGATCCAACACTGCCCGACAAGAGATGACTTCTCCCTCAGCTGCAAGGTACAGTGCTGTACTGTCTACTCACATACATCCCGGGAATTAAAACCTTTTGCAAACAATTTGTGAAAACATAATATATAAGTATATCTTCATATAAATATATTTTTCAAAACAAAATTTCAAACACATTTGAAATCCACTGCCGGCAGTTTAGGTTTCCATTAGAGATAGTGCATTTCCCTGATCATTCACTTTGTCCAACAAAGGGGCTGATCCTATCACTATGATCACCCACTCAGGTGAATTCTCGGACTGCCCCAACATACCCAGGTTTTGACCCCCGCTAAGGATCTCACTGATTGGCATATCAAAAACAACCCAATCCAACACCTAGTGCAGTACCATAATCGAGTCTAGGGATCAGGTGTAACATTTCAGTTTTGCCCATCTATCTCTAAGGTCCAAGGCAATACTGGAATTTGGTCTGGTTCAGGGTTTCACAAAAACCCACACTACATGCACCTCAGGTCTCACCCTGACAACTAAAATAAGCCACCCCAACCAACTTGGTAGCACATTAGTGTCAGCTTTCTAAACTAACACGAGTCTCATATGTGTCCAGTTTAAGGGTATTACATAGAAACACGCCACAATAACATGAATCAAATATGTACTTTATTCATTTACAATAAATGTCATAATGTACATCAAGCTTATTGGATCTAAGGGCATACATTGTCTAACAACTCCCACTTGCACTTAGGTCCAATCGGGTACAAGCAGGAGTCTCATACTTTCTACGTATTTCTCAAACACCTTTTGTGTCAGTGGCTTAGTCAATGGGTCTGCTACATTTTCCGTTAATTCTACCTTTTGAATCTAGACGTCCCCTCTTCCAACTATCTCCTGTAGTATATGGTGCTTCCTCTCGATGTGCTTTGACTTTGAGTGGGCTCGTGGCTCCTTAGCCTGAGCAATGGCTTTAGTGTTGTCACAAAACAGTGGAATGGGTGATGTGCTGGATGGAGCGATTCCCAATTCCTGAATGAACTTTTTCATCCAGACTGCTTCTTTGACAACTTCACTTGTGGCAATGTACTCGGCCTTGGTTGTGGAATCTGCAGTAGACCCCTGTTTGCTGTTTTTGCAGCTAACTACATAGGATCCCATCGTGAATATATAACCAGATGTAGACTTTCTATCATCTGGGACTAACTGGAAATCGGCATCGGTATACCCAAGGATCTGTAGTGAACTACCATCGAATACTAGACAAAACTCTTTTGTCCTTTGAAGGTATTTAAGTATGTTCTTTACAACAGTCTAATGCTCTTGTCCTAGGTTAGAGTGGTATCTATTTACCACACTCACGGCCAGAGCAATGTCTGGCTAAGTGTACAGCATGACATACATGATGCTCCTTACGACAGAGGCATAGGGAACTTCCTTCATGCCTCAATCTCCTCATGTGTCTTGGGAGACATTCCCTTTGAGAGAGTGACTCCAGGCCTGAAAGGAACATTTCCTTTCTTGGAGTTCTTCAAACTATATCTCTTGAATATTTTGTCAATGTAAGTAGATTGAAATAATTCTATTATCCTTTTCGATCTATCTCTATAGAGTCGAAGTCCCAAAATATAAGAGGCTTCTCCAATATCTTTCATGGAGATTTGTTGTGAAAGTCATACTTTCACCGTAGTCAACATTCCTACATTTGCAACCAATTGCTTTAACCCCAGGGGGCGGATCTACTAGAGTCCAGACTTCATTGGTCTCTATTAAGTCCATCTCAGCTCTTATGGCATCTACCCACTTCAAGGAATCTATGTCCAATATAGCTTTCGTATAAGTCACGAGATTCTCCTCACTAGTCGTGGCTTCCACCAAGTAACTTTCTTGGTCATAGCCGTAACAAAATGGAGGCCTGGATACCCGGGTAGATTTCCTAGGTTGGTTTTTATCTGGAGCTTGTAGGACATCTCCCACTACCCCTGAGCTCTCCTCATCAAGAACTTCTTGACAATGATCATCCAGGATGTAATCTTCCTCCAAGAAATGAGCATTTCGACTATAGAATAATTTTTGTTCTCCTGGGTCATAGAATAAATACCCTACAGAGCCTTTGGGGTAACCTACAAATAAGCAACGGCTGGTCTTGGATTCCAATTTGTCAGCACTTGTTCTTTTAACATGTGCTGGACAACCCCAAATCATCAAGTGTCTCACACTTGGTTTTTTACCGGTCCAAAGCTCATAGGGAGTCTTCGAAACATATTTGGTTGGAACCTGATTCAGTTCCTTATATGGATGGCCGAACCCTATAGGGATGCGAGATTGGAGCTAAGGGCATATCCTGTTTAACATAGGAGTCATCTACGAACTTGGAGAGCCATTCTAGCTCTGCTATGTTGTCTTTCTATATGGAAAATATTGATAACAATAAATAAATTATGAAAAATAAATGTAAATTAGCAAGAATGAAGAAATAACAAAAATAGTGAGTAAAAGGATTTTGTAGAAGAAGCATTATATAGGCACATACAAGGACACAGAGGTCATCAGGGAAAATGGTGAAGAGATTAGAGCTGTCAATGGTGATGGAGGGGTGGTTCCCATGGTTACTTTCTAAAGGAGGGAGGTGGAGGAGGTTAAAGTCGGAGAAAAGATGTAGAAGAAACCAACGTGAGGAGACCATAAATGTCCATTTCCGATCTGACTTACAATATACGAACAGAGGAAGGATCTTATGCCTCCCCCTCCGTAAATGTCCATTTCCGATCCTGTCTGATTTTTTTCTTTCTTTCTTTCTTTCTTCCTTTCTTTCTTTTTTTTGGGGGGGGTCTTAGAATCTATACGACTTTCCTTGTAGAGACATATCCAAAGGGAGGAGATGTAGTATGAGGGTTGTGAGCTCCAGGAAGCTCATGGCTGGCTCAAAAAGATGTAGTCACCACCCATTTTTTAGAGAAAATGGGACCTCATTTTCAGATTTGAAAAAAACGATTTAAGTCTTTGATAGCGATTCCGTTCTCCATGGAAAAGACACACAACCAAGAGATTTTGGGTTCCAAGGATTAGGAGAGGGAAGGTATTAGGCACCCCTCTCTCCAAGCTGTTATAGCAGCCAAATATGGGAGTTATTCAAGCTCAATTTCTTTCAGAGAAAAATAAAAAATTGTTGCAAGAATTTCTTAAATCTGGACGGACATGCTTTCAACTTCTTCTAAGACCGATTTTGAGGTGATGTTATTGGGTCTTAGGTACTAATTTCCCTAAGACCTTCGCCTTTGCCTCCATTCTCAATCAAGAAGAAATTGCAAATGATGGTTCTTCAACATTTTAGAACCTTAAGCAACCCAAAAAAACTAAAAAAAAAAAAAAAACAGAGGTTACGAAATCAGGTTTACAAGTTAAATGAAAGACTTCCTTTTCGTATGTACTTTGACGGGAGTTTTCCAACAGTGGGAACAAGTTTAAAGAAGCTTGAATGAGATGTTGGGATGGATGGTGCATTATTTGGTTTCAAATCTTGTAGCTGAAAATAGATGGGCGGATTTAAAGTTTGATCTTCAAGGACTTTGGGATTACAGAGGTTGGGAAAAATGCTCTTTTCTTCTTTTCTTCTCTTTAGATCTCTCTCTTTCTAGTTTCCCCCCTCCTTCCCTTTCTTTTTTCCTCTCTCTTTCCCTCTCTCTCTCTCTCTCTTTCTCTCTCTTCGGGGGCCTCCCTCAGGTATTCTTCCCCATTCTCCCCTTTTGATCTTGAATTAGATCAGTATTTATAGAGAAAGGGAGAGGGGGTCATGTCTGAATTCATTCAGTTATAGTGCTTGGGATTCAGAAAAGGTTTTTCACACAAATAGGTTTTTTAGATTTTTGGGTTTTTTCGGTCTATTAGGCTCAATTCCAATGGTCTAGGTGTTCTAATGGGTTAGGTAAGGGGTTGGCATCAGTCCCTACATTCTTGATGTTCTAGGTTGGGATTACTGATGTGGTGATTCAATCTGATGCATTGAAATGGTACATTTCTAGTTAACGGTCAAACGAATGACTTAGGAAGTGAAATTTGACGTGCTAGGGTTTTTTGGGTCTCTAAACACACTAGTGATGTTTGATTGGTCAGATAGGGTCAGGATGATTGAGATCTATGGCTGATAAGTTTGAATCAACGAGATTTGCTAAAATAGAATTTTTATTTGATGAAGGGTCAAACGGGGGGAATTTTGGGATGAAATTTGGTGGGTTGGCACCAAGGTTCAAAATATTGCAATGTATCAGGTCATATCAGTCGACACATATCATTCTAACAAGAACCCAATACACGGAATGTGTATAAATCCTTTGTTCCATTTCTTTTCATACGTATCCGCCAATACAGGCCCGTATCGGGCTGTTTCAGATCTGTATCGGCCAATACGAGCCTGAAATAGTCCGATACATATACATTTGAACGTTTCAGTTCATCATTAATTCCGTTACTCCTGTATTTAAGGATAATTTCTCTTTCATTAATTAGTCAATTACTCCAATGCAAATTTAAATTTAAATTTGAATTTTAGCGCCTAATTCAAATTTTCTCATTAATTTCTTTAATTAATGATCCCCTCTCATTAATTTCATTTTGTTAGTGTAAAAACTTCAAATTTTAGCAATAGAAAGATTTGAACTTTGGTCACTTGATTTTAACAACCACAAGTTCGCTAATGAGCTACACATATTTGTTTTCTATGATCATATGCATTTTTAATTTTAAGTAAATTTTCACTTTTCTTAATGAGTGACAAGTGTTTATTAATAAATGCTAGAATTAATTATTAAAATTTATATACTAATAAATATTAAGATTAATTATATTGGTTTTCTGAAAATTGACATTCACATTTTAGTTTTTTTTGTTCTTTTTACATTTTAGTTATTTCACCATTTTCCAATGGTTACTAATTGTGTCCCGATATGTCACACTTTATATAAGCCATTAAATTATGGTTTTTTACATTTAAATGACTTATTTACAATCATATAAAATTTGTAAATATTGTTAGTAATATATTTTTTCAGATTTATTTGAATTTTCTACTATATTTATGCGTATCTTGATTTTTCGTCCGTATCCATACGTATCTAAAGTGTATCCCTATACGTCTCTTAAAATTGTCTTTCCGATACACCTTGCGTTTCTAATACTTTAAACCTTGGTTGGCACTTTTGAATGTCACAAATCTAACAGAAATTATGGATATTTGATCAGGGGTGTAGATTAACTGATTTGGTTTGGGTCTATGTTTTGGCTAATTGTTTATCAACTAATAAGAAGGCTTGAAATGGAATCACACTTTTCTAATGGTCAAATGGAGTTTGGTCGTAAAATTTGGTGTGCTAGGGTCTTTGGGATTTTGCACACAGTGGTGAGGTCTGATCTGTCAGATGAAATTGTGATAATAGGTGATAAGCTCTATTCGATGAGATTTGCTAAAATAGGATCTTAGTTTGATAAAGGGTCAAACAAGGGAATTTTGAGCTACAATTTGATAGGTAGGCATTTTTTTATCGTCCTGAATCTGATAGAAGTTTTGGACCTTTGATTAGAGGTGTGGATTAACAACTTTAGTTTAGATCATGATCTCAGCTTATGATTTTTCAATCAACGAGAGGGCCCAAAATGGAATCTTACTTTTTCAACAGTCAAATGGAGGTGTTTGGTCATGATATTCGATGTGCTGGGGTCTTTTGGGCTTCTGAACACATTGGTGATGTCTGATTGGTAATATGAAGTTGGGATGATAGATGGTATGCTCTAATTAAGGAGATTTGCTAAAAAATGATCTAAGCTTAATGGTGGGTCAAACGAGTGAATTGTAAGCAACAATTTGGTGGGTAGGCACAGATTAAGGGGAGGAGTCAAGTGGATGGTTCTGATCTAAGAAAGATATGGTTGACTCGCTCTCTCTCTCTCTCTCACTCTCTCTCTCTTTATAATAGTATACAACTTTATTGATCTAATCAAAATAGACAATGATTACTTTTTATATTTTAAAACAAAAGAAAATAGGAAAATGCAAAAAAAATGAGAAAATAGATAAGTAGCTTTTCTCAAAGGATAGACATGCTGACATGAACCATCCAATTTTATTAGACTTTGGATTGATCCTCATCCTGACCCAACCCACCTAAGTTGCATGCATCGTAACATTCGTAATTGGACTGAACCAAACCAAGTACAACTCATGTGTGCATTATTTTTGGGGTTTTTAAACTATTTTTAGATAATATTGAAGCTAGCGTAGCTATGAAGGATAGGATAACCCCATTGTGTAGCCCAATGAATCAAAAAATTAAAAATTTTACGATAAATTTTGATAGTGAATTAGTAATTCTTAAGGTTTCCTGGCCTAGCCCAATTAACACCTTAAGTGTAATAATATTTGTTTGATTCTACAAGCTTACTCGTGTTAATTATAAAACTATGATTTTTTTACAAATTAGAAAAAAATATTTTTACATTTCTATATATATTAATATAAACTTTTTTATCTAAATAGTATATAATAATATTTACCATATGTACATATAACTTCCACGTTGAACCTATAACGGGTTGTTTAACTTGTGCCCTATCCACTAGGGCCATCATTGGACTTTGACAGTTCGATACTCAATTAGATTTTGAATCTAATTATCCTAGATTTGGATGTTAGAACTTGCATATGGTTAATAATTCGACTGGATGTGCATTTAACCCCATCCAATTTGATTAAAATCCATGTCTAATAAAAATTATCATTTTGTATATAATTATTTTATACACATAGATATTAATATATGCATTTATACTTTAAAATTCAAAATCTAACATAATAATAATAATAATAATAATAATAATAATAATAATAATAATAATAATAATAATAATAATAATAATAATCATGATGATGATGATGATGATGATGATGATGATGATGATGATGATAATAATAATGATAATAATAATAATAATAATAATNATAATAATAATAATAATAATAATAATAATAATAATAATAATAATAATAATAATAATAATAATAATAATAAGATGTGGATGCAAATATAGAAATTTCATAATTGGATGTTGATGTGCATGTAAATGTATTTGATTTGAATTTGATCAATTTACAGCCCTACTACCCACATTATGTGTAGGCTTGGTGCAACTTTAAGCTAGACCTAACTTAAAAAAAAAATTGCTTGTTCATGGAAATTTATAAATCTAATTAGGTTAGGCTAAATTATAAATGATTTGTTACTTTTTATTATTAATTTTAATTATCCAATCAATATTAATTTTTATTAATTTCTTAATTTTAATAGTTTTACAACCCTAATACCCGCATTATTTGCTTGAGTCTATGGTTGGGCTAAGTTATAAATGGTCATCCCTAAGTAGGGGTCTTTTGACATAATTAATTTTTATAATTTTTATATGGATGCAAATGTTTTATTTTTATTATTTTTCAAAATTGTTTTTCTTTTTATTATTAATTTTAAATTATCATAACTTTTTATTATTAAGTGTTTACTTTTTAATATTAACTTTAATTATCTTATTAATATTAATTATATTCACATAGAATTAAATTTTATTTATTTTTTTTTAATTTATGAACTACTAATCTTTACTAATTTCTTAACGTTTAATAGTTGCTAGATAAAAACTTGTTAAAATTTAATATTTTTATTAACTTTATATTATTATTGTTATTGTTATTATTATTATTATTTATTATTATTATTATTATTATTATTATTATTATTATTATTATTATTATTATTATTATTATAAATTTATTATATAGATAAACTTGAACTGTTTTTGAGAATGGGTCAACATAGACCCATTCATTTAACTTGTCTCCTTTGTTTGTTTGAGTGATAAAATGGGTTCAACATTTTAAATTTTTACCAAAATTTATAAGTCTCTTGTGTAGTATAGGCACTATGCATAGTAAATGTCTCAACTCATAAAAATTACTAATTTTAATAATAATATTAATTAATAAATTAAAAATACATCAATACAAAGTTATCTAATAAAATAAAAGAATAAACAAAACAAAATACAACATTAGAATATGGGTTCTATTTGCAATATATCAAACCCATGTTTAAATCATATTATTATTAAAACTATCAATTAATATTTTTATATTTAAATTTATTATTTTTATTAATGTTTATTAAGTTTTAAGAGGAATTGAAATGCTTTTAATTTTTAATAAGTTTTGTTAATATTTATTAGTTTTAAGTGGAAGTTTAGTGGACTTTTAAATTAATATTTTTAAAATAATGTTTTTATTTTTGTTATTTTATGTTTGATTGTTTAACCTCAACCTACTTTTTTTATTTGAGTGTAATAATAGCATGCATTAAAATAAGAGGCCTTGGAAAAACCAAAGGTCTCTCTCTCTCTCTCTCTCTCTATAATAGCATACAAATTTATTTATCTAATCAAATAAAATAGACAATGTTTACTTTTTATATTTTAAAACAAATAAAAATAGGAAAAATACAAAAAATGAGATAAATAGATAAATTGTTTCTCTCAAAGGAAAGACATGATGACATGGACCATCCAAGTACGTTAAAAATTTGTTCTAACAGCATACCTGGGATTAAAAGAAATAACAGATTCATAGCATACGGGGAACTAGAGAACGGTCTCTATGTTCTACATCATTCTCTAGAAACTAACATAACCGAAACTACGTCGGCTGAAATCCCTAAGAAAAGAGTCCGTGATACAGTTAATCCCACGTGCCTGTGGCATTACCGACTTGGTTACATCGGTGTTGACCGAATCACAAGGTTGGTAAAGGATGGTCCTTTGGATTTTCTATGGTAGAAGATCTTCCAACCTGTGAGCCTTGCCTACAAGGTAAGATGACCAAACGGCCATTTAACGGTAAGCCTGGAAGATGTACAGGCACACTTGACCTTATACATACTGATGTATGTGGTCCCTTGAGTGTTAGGACACAGAATCAACACGTGTATTTCATCACCTTTACAGATGATTTTTCAAGATATGGTTACGTGTACCTAATGAGACACAAGTCTGAATCCTTTGAAAAGTTCAAGGAGTTCAGACAAGAGGTCGAGAAACAGTTAGGGAGAGAAATTAAAGCCCTTTGATCAGATCAAGGTGGCGAGTATCTCTCTGACGAATTCAGGGACTACTTAAAGGACAATGGGATAGTATCACAATTGGCTCTT
>NW_010729178.1:1080889-1193367 GCF_000365185.1 Nelumbo nucifera
TTGGCCCAGGGACCACTTAGGGTAAGTGTTGGGCCCATAGAGCCCATTTGATCGGTTTCAGGGGTGCATTGTCCATAACAGTGTATTCGGCCAGTCCTTGTAACAAAGGCTGGGCTGAACCCATGTGACTGATGTGTAGATCAATGCTTGGGTCCCATGCCATACAAGGAAGCCCAACTGGGCAGTAGTTAGGAAGGCTAAGTGAGCACTTGAACTTAATGGGCCTAAAGCCCATTTTGAACTGGGTTGTTTAATTAGTTAAATATGGGGCGAATTATGAGATGGATTAGCAGATAGGATAGAGTCTTAACCCTATCCACTCAGAAAGTCCAGATCTAAATGTGATTTAGATCTGGAAACCTCCTAATGAGATTAGGAGAAGGCTGATCTAATCTGTAGATAAGATAAGGATTTATCCTTATCACCTAAAGTGATGTCTGATCCAAATATGATTTGGATCAGCAACTCCTAATGTGATTAGGAGCTGATCCTTTAGGGTAACAAAAGAAGGAAGGGGTGGCAGCCTTTAGAAAAACACAAGATCATCAGATCACTACAAGTCTTTAGAGCTGAAATCACAGAAGAAGAGTATTCAGCATACCTACGAAAATACTCTCTTGCCGCCTCCTTCCTGTTGCCGCCTCACCTGCCAGTTCGACCTCCTCTTCAGTGGGAGAAATCAAGATTCGATCTTGATATCAGTTTCTTGTGAAGGGACTGATAGGAAGTTGTGCTCACGTGCCATCCTGCTATTTCTTGTGAAGAAACAGGTTCTTGGAGAAGAACACTGCTGATTCTGCTTCATCCTGCACTGCGCCATCTTCAGTGGGAGCAGTTTTTGGATCCTTCCTTGGGTGTGAACACCTCCATTGGGAGATATTACTTCTCCATATCAGGTATAATCCTCTCCTACTGCTTTTGTTCAGATCTGGTTCAGTTTATGGTTCAAGATTGATCATTGAAAATATGATTTTCTAAATAGGGAATGCGATTCCCAGTTGAAGGGAGAGGAAAAATTTTTGAAATTTGCCCACCTTATTCCACAAGATTTGGGTGTCCATATGATGGATCTCTCATCCCCTTCACATGATATCCTGAATGACCATCGCGCCAGAAGGGAGGCACACGGTCCTACCTCAGAGCATTTTGGAGTTCGTGTCGACCCTCACTCTGCCCACAAAGATAGAGACGGGTGGCAAGCTCTAGCCGACCTTCGGATTGTAGAGCTGCAAGCCAAGCTCGGGGCCATCAAGGATGAGTTCTGCCAACCCGGGAGAGCCGAGCTAACACCTCGTCCGACCAAAATAATTTGACGGGTAGAATGGACGCCTTCACTCCAGACATCTTCTCTGAGCCTCTCCCCTAGCACTTCAAGGCTCCCATGCTGGAGATGTACGACTGGAACTCAGTGAAGGGATGGGAGATCCATCATATGGATAGCCGAACCCTGTAGGAAGGTTGGGAAAATTTTCAAAATTTCTTCACTCCCATCCAGGAATCGTATTCCCAATTTAGAAAACTGCATTTTCAAAGTTCGTTCTTGTAACCAAACTGGACCAAATTTGAAACCAAGAATAGGAAGGGATATACCTAATACGGAATCCATGCAAAAAGATCCTCCCAACATAAGTGTCCACACCCAAAGAGTATACCAAATCCTTCCTCCACTAAAGATGACACAACTTAAGATGAGGCAGGATCAGCCGATAGTTTTTCACCAAGAATTTGTGATTCTACATCAAGAATCAAATGGGGTAGTGAGCACAGCTTCAAAATTGTTTCTTCTAGCAAGAAACAATATCAAGATCAAATCTTGGTTAGATCCAAGAATTGAAGATCGAACGGGGTAGGGCGGCAAGAAAAGGGAGAAAAAGAACTGAAGGCAAAAATCAGTCAAACTGAGTTGTCTTCAATAATGTGTGTGTGTCTTTTTTAAGATCCGCCTTGCTCTCTATTTATAGCCTTAAAGAGACAACCTCTTAATCTGATTAGGGGTCTCTTGATCCAAATCTTTATTTGGATATGAACTCTTTAAGTGATAAGGATAATCCCTTATCTTATCTATAGTTCAAGATCAGCTTATTCTTAATCAAATTAGGAGATCCCTGATCCAAATCTCTATTTGGATCTGGAACCCTTAAGTGGATAATAGTTATCCTCTTATCCTTATCTACTGATCCAAACCCAGATCCACCCCTATTTAATTAACCCAGTTCAAAATGGGCTTTAGGCCCATTAAGCTTTCAGGCTCACTTCCTTTTGATGCTGGTTAGCTTGGCTCTCTTTGTATGGCGTGGGACCCTAACATTAATCTACACATCAGCCACATGGGTTCAACCTAGCTTCTGTTACAAGGGATGGCCGAATTCACTATTGAATACAGTGAACCCCTGAGTCCGTCACTATGGGCTCTTAATGGGCCCAACATTTACACTAATTGGTCATTGGGTCTAGCCATCTTATGAAGGCCCAAGGACTGTGGGTAAATGCAAGATTAGCCTATCAGGTATAACCCTCAATTGTCTTACACTTAACCTCTCAGCCCATAATGATCCAACACTGCCCGACAATAGAGGATCTCTCCCTCGGCTGCAAAGTACAGTGCTGCACTCTCTACTCACATGGATCCCAGGAATTAAAACATTTTGCAAATAATTTGTGAAATCATAATATATAAGTATATCTCTATATAAATATATTTTGCAAAACCAAATTTCAACCACATTTGAAATCCAATGCTGGCAGTTTAGGTTTCCATCAGAGAGAGTGCATTTTCCCAATCATTCACTTTGTCCAACAAAGTGGTTGATCCTGTCACTATAATCACCCACTTAGATGAATTCTCAGACTGTCCCAGCATACCCAGGTTTTGACCCCCTCTAAGGATCTCACTGATTGGCACATTAAAGACAGCCTAATCCAACACCAAGTGCAGTATCATAATCGAGTCTAGGGGTTAAGTGTAACATTCCAGTTTTGCCCATCTATCTCCAAGGTCTAGGGCAATACAAGAATTTTGGTCCAGTTCAGGGTTTCAAGAAAACCCACACTACATGTACCTCAGGTCTCACTCTGGCAGCTGAGACAAGCCATCCCAACCAACTTGGTGGTACATTAGTGTCAGCCTTGGTAGGATAAATCTCCTCAGATCTATCCAACGACTGTGACGATTCTAAACTAACACAAGTCTTATATGTGTCCAGTTTAAGGGTTTTACACAAAAAACACCATAATAACATGAATCAAATATGTACTTTATTCATTTACAATAAATGTCATAATATACATCTTGTTGATTGGAGCTAAGGGCATACACTGTCTAACACTCAGACCTCGATGACCACCTGGAAAGTTTCAAAGCGCTCATGATACTCTATGGGTATTCCAACACCTTGACGTGTCGGACTTTCCAGGCCACCTTTAGAGGAGCTGCCCATCATTGGTTCTCCAGCCTCCCACCTCGATCAATCAGCTCCTGGGATTAATTTGCTGACCTATTCCTTGCTCGCTTCACCTGCACCAAACGGTGCCAGAAAAGCATAATCTCGCTAATGTCCATCAAGTAGAAGCAGGGAGAGAGTCTGCGGTCCTACATCAACCGCTTCAAGAAGGAAGAGCTCAAGGTCCATGACCTCAACCCCAGGGTCTCCATGCACGTTGCCATCAATGGCCTCCGCCCCAGTTTGGCCCTCAAGTGTTCGGTCATCAAGACCTCACCGAAGACGAAGCTGGAATTCCTTAAGAAGGCCCAAAAGTAAATTACGCCTGAAGAGGCTACGGTCGGGGACCACCAAGAAAGGGAGGCTGAGCGCCACAATGGGCCCTCTAAGAAGAAGTGGAAGGGCAGAGATCACCACCACCACAACAACAACAGCAAAGACAACAAGAAGCCACCGGCCTCGTTCCAAGCTTACAACCAATACACGCCACTCAACTCCACCCAGATGTAGATACTGATGCAGATAGAGGATGAAAATTTCATGAAGTGGCCTGAGAAGATGAAAAGAAACTCTAGAAGGGGAAATCCCAAGAAATACTGCAAGTACCACTGTGGCACTAGCCATGACATAGAGGACTGCTATGACTTGAGGAACGAGATAGAGTCCATCATCCAATGAGGGCACCTTAAGCAGTTTGTGGGGGGCAAGCCCAGTGCCTCATCGACGTCATCACCGGGGCCACGACCTTGGGTGGAGTTTCGACCTCGGCCCGCAAGACCTACACCAGGTAGTTGAACATCCATGGGCCTACCCCCAAAAGGCCGAAGCAGCAGAAAACCCTCTCCTTCATGGACGAGGACTTGAAGGGGGTCGCAGTCCCCCATGATGACGCTTTGGTGATCTCAGCCATCATCGCAAACTTTGTAGTTAAGAGGATTCCTGTTGACACTATCTCCTCGGCTGACATCCTCTTCTATGAAGCCTTTCAAAAGATGAAGATAGCGCCTGAGCGCCTCCAGCAACCGACGTCCCACTGGTCGGCTTCTCCAGTAACGTGGTCAGACCAAAGGGAAGAATTACCCTACCTGTCACTGTAGAGACCGAGCCTCAGTAGGTGGCGAGGATGAACGAGTTCCTGGTCATGAGGATCAGCTCGCCTAATAATTTAATCATGGGGAGACTGACCCTTCACGCGCGCAGGGCCACCACCTCCTTGTATCACCTCACCCTCAAGTTCCCCACCGAGCACAGCATTGGAGTCATTTGTGGGACCAACAAGTAGCCTGCTAGTGCTATGTGGCAGCACTAAAGGGCAAGAACAAGGAAGCATTGCCACTAGAGGACTTCGACCATAGGGAGGAACCGGCGAGCCGAGGCTAACAAGCCGATGACCTCATCTCAGTTCCCCTAGATGAGGATGAGCCCGAGAAGATAGTTCGTGTCGGGTCCAACCTTCCCCTAGAGAGCCTATTCGAACTGGTAAATTTCCTCAGAACTAATGCTGAAGTCTTGGTTTGGTCCACCGCTAACATGCCCGGAATTGACCCTTTGGCCATCACTCACAGCCTGAGCATGGACCCGAGTTTTAGGCCACTTCAGAAAAAGAAGAGGAACATTGCACCAAAGCGTTGGAAGGCCATAGGAGAGGAAGTTGGCAAGTTACTCGACGCCAGCTTCATCGGAGAGGTATACTACCCTAACTGGTTGTCAAATGTAGTTTGGGTAAAGAAAGCTAATGGGAAATGTCGGATCTGTATTGATTTCACAAACCTTAACCGAGCCTGCCCTAAGGACAGCTTTCCTTTGCCAAGGATAGACCACCTCGTCGACGCCTCTGCAGGGTATGAACTACTCAGCTTCATGGATACCTTCTCCAGATACAACCAAATAAAGATGCACCCAGAAGACAAGGAGAAGACCCCGTTCATCACCGAGCACGACACTTACTGTTACAAAGTAATGCTCTTCGGCCTCAAAAATTCAGGGGCCACCTACTAACGCATCATCAACAAGGTGTTTAGAAATCAGATGGGGAGGAATGTCAAAGCCTACATAGATGATATGGTGGTGAAGAGCCTAAAAGTCGAAGCACACACCTCGGACCTGACTGAGACCTTCAACACTTTGCGAATGTTTAACATGAAGCTTAATCCCAGCAAGTGTGCCTTTGGCATCACCTCAGGCAAGTTCTTAGGTTTTTTCATTACTCAAAGAGGTATTGAGGCTAACCCGAACAAGATAAAGGCCATACTGGACATGACACCCCCCGATCGGTGAAGGAAACTTAGAGACTCACCGGCTGAATAACCGCTCTTAACTGATTCATGTCGAAGTCAGTTGACTACTGGCTTCCCTTCTTCTGCGCCATCAAAAAGTTGAAGGATTTTTAGTGGACGGAAGAATGCTAGTGCGCCTTTGACGATCTAAAGGTCTACATCGCCTCACCTCCCCTCCTTGCTCGGCTGGCACCAGGGGAGACCCTGTGTCTATACCTATCAGCTAGGGACAAGGCAGTCAGCTCAATTCTGATAAAAGAAGACGGAACACAGAAACTGATATACTACATTAGCAAGGTCCTCTACGATGCCGAAACCAGGTATCCCCAGGTGGAGATACTGGCCTTCGCCTTAGTGGTTTCGGCTAGAAATCTCAGGCCATATTTTAAAGCTCACAATATAACGGTCCTAATGAACCAGCCCCTTAAGGCTGTCCTCACCAAACCTGAGACCTCAGGGCGCTTGACCAAGTGAGCCATCGAGCTGTCTGAATTTGATATACAGTACCAACGGAGGCCCGCCATCAAAGCACAAGCCCTAGCCGACTTTGTAGCAGAATACACTTTCATTCAAACCCTCCGTCGAGCCGCCGAAGATGTTAAAGGGGACTGCCCGACCGAGGAGATTCACCCCAAATGGACACTCTTTGTTGACGATTCATCCAACACCAAAGGAAGTGGAGCAAGACTCATCCTTCTCACCCCAAACAATGCAGTCATAGAGTATGCACTAAGGTTCGACTTCCTGACATCCAACAATGAAGCTAAGTACGAGGCCATCCTTGTTGGTTTGTAGCTTGCTAGGGACCTTGGCTCCCTATACGTCGAATCCTTCAACGACTCACAACTGGTGGTGAACCAAGTTAACGGCGAGTACGAGGCCAGAGAGCAAAGCGTGTCCAAGTACCTCACCAAAGTTCAAGAGCTAGCCTGCCACTTCCAACGCTTCTCCCTACAGCAAGTCCTGCAAGCCAATAACACAAAAGTCGACGCCCTCTCTAAGTTGGCAAGCACTTTGGATGCAACCCTCGGCCTCATGGTCTGCATGAAGAAGCTACCTTGGTCCTCCATAGAAGAAGCCCAAGTACTCCCGATGGAGACCGAGCCATCATGGATGGACCCCATCATCAACTTCTTACTAACAGAACGACTGCCCAACAATAGGAATGAAGCCACGCGACTCCAACGTCAGGCAGCCCATTACACCTTGCTGGAAGGAAAGTTGTACAGGAGATCCTTCACCTTGCCTTACCTCCGATGCCTCCATCAGGAGGAGGGCAAGTACGTGCTCCAAGAAATTCACAAAGACATCTACGGTAACCACCTTGGTAGCCTTGCCCTAACCCAGAAAAAACTAAGGTAGGGGAACTTATGGTCGACCCTCCACAAAGACACAGCCGAGCTGGTACAGAAGTGTGACCAATGCCAAAGACATGCCAACCTATGCCATCAGCCGGCCACAACCCTATCAGCTCTCAGCAGCGTCTGACCCTTCTCCAAATGGGGGATGGACCTCCTTCACCCCTTTCCTTAGGCAACAGGGGGCAATAAATACCTCATCATCACCATGGACTACTTCACTAAGTGGGTAGAAGTCAAACCCCTGGCTACCATCATAGCTTGAGCAATATAGATCTTCTTTTGGAAGAACATTATTTTCCGCTCCGGCCTCTCCCATATGCTAGTCACCAAAAATGGAAAGCAATTTGACAACGCCAAGTTCAGGGAGTGGTGCGCCTCTCTCGACATCAAGCTATAGTACACCTCGATAGGCTACCCCTAAACAAATGGCCTAGCCTAGGTCACCAACAGAACTATACTGGATGAACTAAAGACTAGACTCAACCGAGCTAAGGGCCTATGGGCTGATGAACTAAGTAGTGTACTTTGGCCATACCAGACCACACCTCGAACGGCCATGGGAGAAACCCTGTTCAGCTTGACCTACAGCACAGGAGCCGTTATCCCAGCAAACCACGCCTCTCTCGGCATTTTTTGAACTGTGGTCTCTTCGTTGGGAGGGGCAGAGACCTCTTGGTAAAAAATAAATAAAAATATATATAAAATAGAGAAAAGGAGAGAACACATCATACAAAAAATGCTTGTATTTTTCATTCCATTCAATGTAAGCATTCACAAAAAATTCACGACCTCGGAGGCTGAGCACATTTGCATCATAAAAAAGAAAAAACAAAAACAAGAAGAACCCCACTAAGCTTCACCGCTAGCCGGGGGGAGGGTAGAGTCGTCAATAGCCTAAGTCTCTTCGGGAGAGTCAGGAAACACCTTCTGCCCCTCGACGTCAAAATTGGGCATCACCTGCAGGAGGGCCTTCTTGGTGTCCTCGATGCCATCTAGGCACGATGTGGATGCATACTCTGCGAGGGCCTGCTAGTATTCGAGCGACTTCTTAAAGGCCTCCACTGCCTCGGCCGCTACCTTAGTCATCTACTTCTCCATCTCAGTCGTTGCCTCAGCAGCCCTCTTCCCCTCCTTGACCACCCATTTCTCAGCCTCAATAGCCCGCCCTTTGGCTTGGGTTGCCCGCCGCTGAGCCTCTATGACAATGCTGTCGAGTAAAACCCTCTCCTCATGCTCCTGGATGAGGTGGGCCCATGTTTCCTTTAGGTCGGCCTCTAGCTTTGTCCAAAGAAGCTACTCATCCTTATCGACCTTCTTCAACGTGTCACGCTTGCACTCAGCAGTGGCATGGCGACATCCTTCTAGAGCTTCTCCTTCTCCTTCTCGAGCCTACCCAAGTGCCCTAAAGTAAGGCTTATCCGGTCTCTCAGACCGATGAAAGGGAGACAGGCCTGCAACAAGAATCATCAGTAGAGACTACAACAAAGAAAGAACCAAAAGATGAAGCATGAGGACAAGCTTACCTCGGCCAAGTGTTACAGCCCCTTGTCATGGACAGATTGAAGCTCGCTTTGCATCATCCAAAAGTGATCCCTCAAGAGGATCGCCCCGCTCACCAGGGCCTGTGCGACCCCTTCTTCAGTTATCGAGTCCCCCTCGCGAACCGACCACTGGGGACGAAAAACTTTGGAGGGCTACTCGGCTTCTCCAACAAGCTCCTATGTAGATGTGGGGGCGGATGAGGGGCCCGTAGGGTACCCCTTGGTGGGAGGCTTCTTTGTCACGGTGCCACCGGTAGGACACTCACCATGGGCTACCTTATTCGAAGGCTGCTCTCTTAGGGCCTCCTCGGCAATTCTCTTCTTACCCGCCTCAGCCACCTTGACGGGCTTCTTGGTTGCCTCGCTTGGCTTCTTTGTCACCTCGCCTGGCTTCTTGGACCCCACGGCCGGCCTTGTTCCCTTGTCCCCTCGGCCTGTGGGGACTTGTTGTTGAGCGGCCCCCTTGGTAGGGACCGATGTCCATTCATTCCTCACGAGCACGACCTTGACAGGCCTCCTTGGCGTCTGCCCTCCCTGCTTTTTGTTGGTGGCTTAGGCTTTCTGCTTAGCCCAGGCACTCTCCAGCAGCAACTTCCGAGCGTCCATTAGCACCTCTACAAGCAAAAGAAGACAAATTAGCATCATAAGATAAGGATGAAAGGAACGTGTTAAAGAAAACTATTAAAACCTCTCCTACCAAGGGGGCAAGGCTGAGCCCCGCGAACACCAAGGGAAGCACCTCCTTCACCAAGGGCTTGGCCTTGACTGCCCGCAGCACAAGTAGGTGAGCCACGGCAACAGCCTCCTCATCCCAAAGCGGAGGGGGACACTTCTTGACCGTCATGCAAGCCTCTCCCCACCTCGACCTGAATGTCCAACCTTTGGAGCGAGAGATGAAAAAAAAATTGCCCTTCTAGTTGTGGATGGGCGTGGGGTTATCAACGGGTCTCCCACACCGTTGATGAAGGTAATACTTGCTGGCCTTGGAAGAGTGCTTCCTTGGCACAAACATGGCACGGAACAGCTTCAGGGTCAACTCCACGTCCTGGAGCCGAGCCCACACTAGCATGGCTACGAGGGTCCTAATGGAGTTGGGGACGAGCTGACTGATCATGATGCCATACCACTCCAGCAGCTCTGAGTTCAAGGGGAAAGAGGGAACCTAAGGACAAACTCTAAAAAGTGTTGGAATATACAGATTTCCCCCTTGTTAGGGGTCCATGGTCGGTCACTGATATCTGGAACCCTAAGCTGGTAGGACCAAGGTATATGAACCTCCTAGCTAGGGCTTTCACATGGTCCACATCCAGACTGCTATCAAACTCCAAACGTGGAAGGTCAGCCATGGCCACCCTTCGGGCAGCACCTTCGGCCACCGTCCCCAGAATGGGCTCTAGGATCTGCTTCCTTTGGCTTAGGGGGACCCCTCTGGCTCCCTTGGCGTCATGGATGTGGCACTTTCACAAGGAGAGTCATCTCCTCGGCGGTTGCCCTCGGCAACCCCAGAGGCTACCCTCTCCCTCAGCACCATCACCTCTTGTTGAAGGGGGACGACAACCAGTGGACCTAGGGGAGAAAGGGGGAAGGAGTCTGAAGAGAGCTCCCATTCGAACCAGCCGGCAGTTCATAGCACTTAGGGCTAGAATCAGAGAAAGACATGGTTTGAAGAATTACCTAGAGACAGAGAGGAAAAGAAGGAAGACGAGGTGTGTCGAAGAGTTGAATGTTTGAGAGTAGAGTTCACTCGATAGCAAGGTCTGAGAGTAGAGTTCACTCAATAGCAAGGTCTCAGAGTAGAGTTCACTCGATAACAAGGGCGCCTAGAGACAGATGAAAAAAAAACCGCCACTAAGGCCCCTATTTATAGAAGAATGAATGGCTCAGATCCCGCCGGATCCAATGGTCATGAGGCCTTCGCCTTTGCTAATCATCCGCGGTATGACACTCGATGCCCAGCCTCGTGGAAACAAAACGATGCCTAGTGAACCAACACCCAGCCTCAGGAAGACAAAATGACACCGAGTGAACTGATGGGCCCGTTCGTCGCAACCCACCAGTTTGGGTGCACAGACCCGATGGACCCGTAGACCGGTTCGCCCAGAGCGCCCGTCCCCCCTGTGGAAGACTCTCCTTATGCCAGACCCGTATCAGGCATGACCCCGACGTCCCCCCTACAAGGCAAAGGCTCGGCTCAACCGGGCCCCCTAGCCAAAGCCGAGGCATCCACAACTTCACCTCTCTTCCACGAACTGAAATCAAGCCAAAGCAGAAATGAGATGAAGGCAACGCCACTATAGGGTACATTCCGCTGAGCAAGTCCGATGGCACCTACCAATATCGACACTCCCTTTGGCCAAAGCCGAGGCCCCTTTCGAACCCCCACCTCGGCCTTGAGAGTGGAGAGCAAGTGATGTAGGCGCATTTGGCTGCCTTGTACAAGGCTGACACGTGTCGAATAGAGGGTGCCAGCATAGGCTCACCATGAAGACGCTCAGGTTTACCTAGCGCGAACCAGGCAGACCCAATCACCGGGCACCATGTGGCTCTGGTAGAACATCTCGCTAGGCCCTCGTACAGCTCGCTCCGACTATAAATGCGAGGCACCCCACACAAGGTAAGGGATTCGAAACCTATGTGATCTCTATTGCTTTCTCCTCCAAGGACTTAGCGCTATCTGAGACCTTGTTTGGACCCCTCGACTCTAGACTCACTGCTTACCTTGCACACATACTAACTTGATCGTCGGAGTCCTCACCTCGAGTTCTCACCTGAGGCCTTTGACACCTTCTCCTTTGCAGATTCATCACTGCAGGAACAACACTTCGTCCTCCCTCGGATGCCCTTCTCAGTACTAGCCCTCAACTTCTACAGTATCCAAAGGAGCGATTCGCCTTAGCCTCTAGTCCTCGGCCCCGGCTCATCTCCTCTGGACCCTCAAAGCCTTCGGCCTTCCTTTGAAGCTTGGGAGCAAATTTACTTTGTTCCCTCAGCCAAACCGAGCATCAATAATATTTATTACTAAGCATCTAATTCTTTACTATCATGCCACCATATAAAACAAAAACAATGAAATTCATCTCTTTCTTCTCTCTCTCCCCCCTATATTCTCTTCCTCTCTTTTTCTCTCTCACCTAATATTTAGGATTGTCAATGGATCGATCAGGCCTGTTGAGGATAGTCTGTATTGGTCATGTCCCAATAAATTAACATTATTTATTCATTTATTTATTTTATTAAATTAAGTAAACTATATCTATAAATTTTATTTATTTAATTTACTAGTTATTTATTATTAACCCAATATTTGGGGTTGTCATTGGGTTGGGTCGGGTTTGGGATAGTTCGTACCAGTTTCTCTCCAATAAACTTTTATATATTTATTTATTTGTTTATTTTATTAAATTATATATATTATTATCTATAAAAAATTCATCTCTTTCTTCTCTCCCCCCTTATTTTTTCCTCTCAATTCTCTCTCTCTCTCTCTCTCTCTCTCTCTCTCTCTTTCTCTCTCCCCCCCTTGAGCCCAATATTTAGGATTGTTAATGGGCCAGGTCTGGTTTGGCATAGCCTGTACCAATCCCATCCCAATAAACTTCTACTTATTCATTTATTTATTTTATTAAATTAAATAAATTATTATCTATAAAATTTTATTTATTTAATTTACTAAATTATTTATTTATTTAGAAATAATTCATTTGTTGGGTCTAGTTCGAGGCAACATGTACCAATTCTATCCCAATAAACTTTTATTTATTCATTTTATTAACTTAAATAAATTATTATCTATAAAATATTATTTATTTAATTTACAAAATTATTTATTTGTTTAGAAATAATTTACTAAAAAATTGGAATTACTAGCAAAAAATAGACCCAAAACCATCCCAATTAATACTTTCTATCTCTTTCTCTCTTTCTCTCTCTCTCTCTCTCACACACACACACACAAACACTCAATACCCTCTCTCTCTCCCAGAACATAATATTTTAATCTATCAACTGGTCGAGTTTGGTTAGGGATAGCTTGTACTGATCCCATACCAATAATAAATAAACTTTACTTATTTATTCATTCCATTAAATTAAATAAATTATTTATTTATTTATTAGCCCCACTCTCTCCCCCCAAGCCCAATATTTAGGACTATTAAAGGGTCAGGTTTGGATTCAAATAGCCTATAACAATCCCCTCCCAATAAAGTTTTATTTATTTATTTATTCATTTATTTCATTAAATTAAATGAATTATTATATATAAACTCTTATTTATTTCATTTACTATATTATTTATTTACTGAGAAATGATTTACTAAGAAAAATTAGACCCATAACCATCCTGATTAATACTCTCTCTTATACTTTCTCTTTCCTTGAGCTCAATATTTAGGGCTTTAGGTTATTGGGTTCCAATCCCGTTTTTGCCTCTAAGTCGTAGGTTACTAGTTCGACCGGCTGAGAAATGGCTAAGACCATGCCATGTCAATGAATATATATATATATATATATATATATATATATATATATATATATATATATATATATATATATAGATAGATATATGTGTGTGTATGTATATATGTACAAATACATATTTTATCAATAAATAATGTATAATTATGTTTCAGATATTATATATGTATTATTTTATATTTAATTTATGTTTTTTAATTTTTTATTTATAAAAATATTAAAAAATGCAATTTGAGGCCAAAAAAGGGGGTTTTTTCGTGAAAATAGTGGGGCAAGGTGCCTATGGAACCATGGGACACATAGATCTCAAAACATTTCCTAAAAAAAAATACCTCATTTGGACATCGAAGTGCAAAGTTATGGCCTCCTGAAGTTTGCATATATAGTTAGTATGCAACCCGTGACCCGGTCACCGTGTCGACCGGGTCAACAATCTAACCGTCCAGGTCGGATGGTTTTTAACAAAGTCAACGGTTTTTGGCATTTTTTTGGGTTTTACTCGAATTGGATCTAGAATCTTCATCGGGTGATGGTTCAATTCGATCAATTCAATTGGTCAAGCCAACATCAGGTTGAAAACACTGCTATCAATGAGTTGACAATTTGTTATTTTGTTAATACCCTTTGTGGCGGTGCCATTTTTATTATTTTATAATTTTCTCAAAAAAAAWTTATTATTGTTATTGATTTTTATTTTTATACAATAAAAATGAATATCAATGGAACGTTGTCTCAAAATTTATACGTAGCAAGCTTGGCATTAATTAATGTTGACAACTTTTTATCTAAATGACTATAAGAAAGAGGGTGATGGTGGATAATTGTAAGGAATGGCAATGGGGTGGGGCAGGGACGAGGAGCCACTCCATATCCCCTTCCCTACAAAAATCCCTACTCCTTTCCCTATTGGTGCGGACAAGGTTACCCCCATCCCTATCCCCATGGAGATCCCCACCCCCTATGCTTTTTCTATGAAGTCAATCATTTTGTTTTGATTTTTTATTTCATTTAAAAATTTTAAAATAAAGTAATTAAAATTTTCAATCTCCTAATAAAAATGATCCAAATATATTCAAACATGTTCAACAATATTTTTAAAATTAACATAATACATATATAGATACATGCATACATATCCCCAAGGGGCAGGGCTCAGGGCACTAGGGAAAATTGCCATCCCGAATAATTGTTATTATATTGTTAATTTCCTAGAGAAACAACATTTATTCTCATTGTATATATTGTTATTCTTATTTATTTTTAACTAACCTCATTTGTACCTTTGTAGCTGCCAAGCAAAAGCTCTACAAGAAAGTAAAAAGTAAAAGACAAATAATGCTTACCCAACTAACAAAAAGTGATTATCTACTCTAAATTATTATTTTTTGTATTATTATTGATTAGAATAATTATCACATAATCAATTATTCTTCAAAGCTGTAATAATCTTTGTACATTGTATTATGAAAAAAATCTAAATTTTCATAATGCAATTTTTACTTTATTTTATTTTAAGAAATTATTTTTCATATTAAATAATTTTTACTACTATATATATATATATATATATGTGTGTGTGTATATGTGTGTAGCACGTGCCCTTTTTAAATAAAAGATTAAACTTAAAAATTAAGCATGCATGAACAAAGCTGGGTACCGATAGACAAAGAGCACTCAAGTACTCTCTCCAAAACATTTCGACATAGAAAGTACTTGCTCGAAAGGGAATCTCCAAAACAAAAGCCAAAACTCAATGAAATGAAGTGCCAAGACAGAACTAGATAATTATGAGAACAGAAGGGATTCTTTGATATCCCAGATTGTGTTATACATGATGGTTACAAGAGATAACGATAAGCTTCAATACTATTACAATTATCCAATTACAAGAGATAATGGAAATACATCTAAAGAGATTACGTGAGAGAGATGTATAGCTAACACCCCCCTCAAGTGAAGCTGGGGGAGCTACAATTAATGAGCTTTCCACGAAGAAGACAAACCAAGTAACAATATCCTCTTCATCAATTATCTTTGCAGCTATTTCTTTCAACTGATCATGCATTTGAAACCACCCATCCTGCAACTTAATGAGTCACTTTTGCTGCAATGACTGAACATTAACAGTGCCAAACCAGCAATCTAATTTATTCCAGATCCTAACAGCCATGTCCTTATCTTCTCCAATAAATTAAAAATAACGCAATGTCCAGAGTTGAAACAGAAAATAGGGAGAAAAATAATAATAAAAACTAGAATAGAATAAGAGAAAATGGAAGAATAATTCAGCTAAACTTGACTGGTTAAGGCCGAGTGCCACTCCATTTATAATCATAGTGATTGAGTTACATTAAGAGTTACAAGGGATAAGATCCAGGGTGATATATACTATCTAGGTTAGATGAGGGTTATCTAGGATAGCTTCTATCTTGAATGTAGATCAGAATTGTCCTAGTTGATCCAGATAAGTTAGTTATCTGGAAGAGTCCCAAAGATTTGGTTACTTGAGATCGATGGGCTTGGAGTCTTTAGAGTCCATCGAGGTCATGCATGGGCCATGCATAGGTCCATGGAACTCTACGTTATCATCCCCTCACAAGCTGAACAGGGCTATGTGAAGCTTGGCCCGAAGTTGAGCAAATCTCGATGAAGAGAGTGGATTTGTGAAAACATCAGTTACCTGATCTTGAAGAAAATGGAAGTCCACTTCTACACTTTTGGTGTGAGCATGAAAAACAGGGTTGGCAGCCAAGTGGATAGTTCCCATATTGTTTGTTGTTTCTTGGAGCTCCAAGCAATGAGATTGGAGCCAAGATAGATAGCATACCCACTAGTGAAGCACTAGTCCTCCGGATAACTGGCCCAATCAGCATCAATGTAAGCAACTAATTGGAAGAGGGGATATCCTGATTCAGAAGGTAGTATCAGCGGAAAATGTAGCAGACCCATTGACTAAGCCACTAACACAGAAAGTGTTTGAGAAACATGTGGAAAGTATGGGACTCCGGCTTGTACCCGATTGGACCTAAGTGCAAGTGGGAGTTGTTAGATAGTGTATGCCCTTAGCTCCAATCAGATTGATGTACTTATTGTCATTTATTGTGAATAAATAAAAGTGCACAATTGATTCGTGTGATTTGGTGTGTTTTTGTGTAATACCCTTAAACTGGACACTTATGAGACTCATGTTAGTTTAGAATCTTCACAGCTATTGGATAGATCTGGGGAGATTTATCCTGCCAAGGCTGACACTGATGTGCCGCCAAGTTGGTTGGGGTGGTTTGTCTCAATTGCCAATGTGAGACCTGAGGTACATGCAGTGTGGGTTTTCTTGAAACCCTGAACCGAACCAAATTCCAGTATTCCCTGGACCTTGGAGATGGATGGGCAAAACCAGAATGTTACACCTGACCCCTAGACTCGATTATGGTATTGCACTAGGTGTCGAATTGGGCTTTTGATATGACAATCAGTGAGATCCTTAGAGGGGGTCAAAACCTGGGTATGTTGGGACAGTTTGAAAATTCACCTGAGTGGGTGATCATAGTGACAGGATCAGCCCCTTTGTCGGACAAAGTGAATGATTGAGGAATGCACTCTCTCTGATGAAAACCTAAACTGTCGGCAGTGGATTTCAAATGTGTTTGAAATTTGTTTTGCAAAATATATTTATATAGAGATATACATATATATTATGGTTTCAAATTGTTTGCAAAAGGTTTTAATTCCCACGATCCATGTGAGTAGAGAGTACAGCACTGTACCTTGTAGCCGAGGGAGAGGTCCTCACTTGTCGGGCAGTGTTTGATCATTAAGGGCTGAGAGGTTAAGTGTAAGACCATTTAGGGATAATAAACTTGATGGGATAATCTCACATAAGTCCATAGTCTCTGAGCCTTCATAAGGTGGCTGGACTCAAGGACCATCTAGTGTAGATGTTAGGCCCACTAAGAGCCCATATTGATGGGTTCAGGGGTTTATTCGGCCAGGCCTTGTAACAGAGGTTGGGCTGAACCCATATGGCTTTCGTGGAGATCAATGCTAGGGTCTCATGCCATACAAAGAGAACCAAGTAAGCCAACAGTTAAAGGAAGTGAGCCTGAGAGCTTAATGAGCCTTAAAAGCCCACATCGAATTGGGTATTTAATTAGATTAAATAAGAAGGTGGCGAATTGGATTTATAGTCAGAGTAGGATTAGTTGATGGATAAGATAGGTCTTATCCATTTAAGAGTCCAGATTCAAATACAGATTTGAATCAAATGAATTCTTTCCTAATCAAATTAGGAAGCTGATCCAAAAGAGGATTATAAATAAGAGGGTGAATTCTCTTCACAGAACACTCTCTCATTATGCGTTTTCTCTCTCTATTCTTGCCGCCACCTACCCTATTCGATCTTCATCTTGGACTGATCAAGATTTGGTCTTGATATTATTTTTTCTAGAAGAATAATCTTGAAGTTGTGATCACATCCTTGGCGTGATTCTTGTTGAAGAATTGGAGTTCTTGCTGAAGGACCTCCCTGTTGACCTTGCCTCATCCTAACATGTGTCATCTTTAGTGGAGGATGGATTTGGCACTCTCTTTGGGCATGAAAACCTACATTGGGAGGAGCATTTGCATGGATTCCGTATCAGGTATCTCTCTCCCTAATCTTTGGTTCAGATTCGATCCAGTTTGTTTCAACAGTGATCCTTGAAAAATGTAGTTTTTCTAAAACTAGGAATAGGATTCCCAAAAGGGAGGAAGAAATTTTTGAAATTTCACCCAGTCTTGTTGCATGGTTCAACCATCCATATGATGGATCTCCCTTCCCTTCAGATCCAGATAGGTTAGTTATCTAGAAGAGTCCCAAAGATTTGGTTACTTGAGATCGATGGGCCTAGAGTCTTTAGAATCCATCGAAGTCATGCATGGGCCATGCATAGGCCCACTGAACTCTACGTTATCATCACCCCACAAGCTAAACAGGGCTATGTGAAGCTTGTTCCGAAGTTGAGCAAATCTCGATGAAGAGGGTGGCTTTGTGAAAACATCAGCTACCTGATCTGCAGTAGGAATGTACCGGATTTGAAGCTTCTTTTGAGTGACAAGATATCAAAGAAAATGGAATTCCACTTCTACATGTTTGGTGTGAGCATGAAAAATAGGGCTGGCAGCCAAGTAGATATCTCCCATATTGTCACACCAAAGGATTGGTGGAGGAGCCGAATAACCAATGTCGTTGAGAAGGGACTGAACCCACAGTAATTTTGTCACAGTATTTGCAAGAGCTCTAAACTCAGATTCAGTGCTTGAGTGGGCTTTTGTTTGTTGTTTCTTGGAGCTCCAAGCAATGAGATTGGAGCCAAGATAGATAGCATACCCACTAGTGGGCTATTGTTTGATGTTTCTTTGCTACCTTTGAGGTAGCAAAGAATTCTCTTGACTGCTATCCAATGCTCATCAGTGGGAGAGTGAAGAAATCGGCACACTTTCCAAAATCCTTGGATAGTCGGCTAGAGGTAGCCATGGGTGAGCTTGCTGGTTTGGCCCCTCCCAAGTTCGTCCGATGTAACAAATCCAGAATGTAGCACTACTGTGAGAGGTACAAACTTCCAAAGGAACGGCTGACCTCGATACCCAAAAAATAATGAAGAGAGCCTAAATACTTCAGTGGAAATGCCGAAGAGAGGGATTTAAGAAAACCATTGATGGTTGCAGAAGAATTGCCAGTGAGAATGATGTCGTCGACATACGCCAAAATGAGCAGCATAGTTTGGTTGGAGGTGAAGATAAATAGAGATGGATCAGCAGTAGAGTTGTGAAAGCCCATTTGTTTGAGGATGGAGCTCAAACAAGAGTACCAAGCTCAAGGTGCTTACTTAAGCCCATAGAGTGCCTTTCTTAATTTGCAGACATGTGTTGGGTGTTTGGGATCGACAAACCCTTTGGGTTGATGCACATAAATGTCTTCATCAAGCATGCCATGAAGGAAAGCATTATCTATATCCAATTGATGCACCGGCCAACTATGCATAAGAGCAATAGAGAGAATCGTTCATACGGTGACTAGTTTGACAACTGGACTAAAGGTGTCAAAGTAATCAAGTCCCGGGACCTGGTGAAATTTTTGGGCAATAAGCCGGGCTTTGTAGCGATCAATGGTACCATCGTCCTTCTTCTTTATCTTATAGATCAACATAGTTTCGATGATGTTCATGGAAGGATCATATGGAACTAAGCGCCAAGTATCATTTTTAATGAGAGCCTAATATTTTGCATAGTCAACTGCTAATTATTTGATTTTGCGGCTTGATTAAAATTTTTGGGTTCTTGTTCTTCTTTAGAGAGAAGAGTAAGAAGAGCCAAGGGAATGGAATACCTTGTAGCAAACTGAGATTGTGGAAGGGATAGACCTGGTACACATGGAGTGAGAATGTACAGGTTAAGAAACTGGAGTTGTAGTATCTAATAATTCTTGAATGTTGTGGTACCTTTGTGGTCGATCAAAAGAGACCTGATTCGGAGATGTTGTGACTAGAGAGGTTGTAGCTGAACTGGAGCTAGACTCAGGAGGAGTCACAGAGTGATGGTGCTGTGACGATGAGGGTGTACATGGTGGATCTGAATTCCAGGGGATTGGTGCTAAGATGAAAGTACCTGAGGGAGTAGGGGAGGCACAAGAAGTTGCTTCACCAATTCCCGGAAGCATGCTTTCATCAAACACAACATGGTGAGCTATAAAGAGATGCCCTGAAGAAACATGCAAACAACGGTACCCCTTGTGGGAGGTACTGTAACCAATGAAGATACACTAGAGGGATCGAAAGTGGAGTTTATTCTTGTTGTACGGCCGTAGAAAGGGATAGCAAGCACATCCAAAGCAATGAAGCAAAGAATAATCAGGAGAAGTCTGAAAGAGCTTCTCATAATGTGACATACCATTGAGTACCGCAGTCGGTAGACGATTAATTAGAAAAATAGCAATTTCAACCGCATCATCCCAGAAGGAGAAGGGGAAATTTGAGGAGGCCAGTAAAGACAGAGCAGATTCAACCATGTGTTGGTGCTTCCATTCAACTGAGCCATTCTGCTCATGCGTGTGAGGGCATGCCAATCAATGTGTGATTCCTTGAGAGTCGAGATACTGGGACGGGGAAAATATTTGCCACCCCAATCAGACTGAAAGACTTTTATCTTTTCATCAAATAAGACTTCTACATGTCTCTCAAATTTAAGAAATAAATTAAATACATCTGATTTCCGAACCATAGGATACACCCAAGAAATTTTCAAAAAATCATCCATAAAAATGACATAATAAGAAAATCCACTATTTGATTTAACGGGAGCAGGTCCCCATACATTAGAAAAAATTAAATCTAACAAACGCTTGGACTGAGTACTAGAAGATGTCAAGGACAATCTATGACATTTACCCATTTGATATGACTCACACACTGACTGACTAACAGTATATCTATTAAATGGAATACCAAATTTGGAAATAACTTGTCGTACAATACGCATAGCTGCATGACATAACCGAAGAGCTTCTAGAGTAATTGTGGCTGAAGCAGGAAAACTGTATAATTCATCTCTACTGACCCCTCGAAGTAGGATTCTCCTCGAATAGTCCTTCACATAGCAGCATTCACGGTGAAACTCAAATAATAAATCATTGTCTTTTGTAAATCAACTTACAGACAGCAATTTTTTGCAGATAGAGGGAACATGGTAGATATCTTTCAAAGAGAATGCATGCTGATTAAATATCATAGAAGAAGATATATGATGAATATTCAAACCTTGACCATTGCCAACCTTGACCTGATCTGGTCCAGTATACTCAGTGCGATTCTGCAAGTTTTCTAAGTTTGGAGTCATGTGATGAGTAGCTCCTGAGTTTGGGTACCAGTTGGGATCGAAATTATTGTCATATTGATACTGAGGGGAATTGACACCTCCATGGAAAGCAGATGACTCATTGCTTGTGTTATTAGTAGCAAAACCGAAGGCATACTTCACCTTGCGACATTGCAAAGCATTATGTCCAATTTTGTTACAGATTTGGCAAATAATATTATTCTTACCTCCACGGCCTCCAGAGAACTGTTGGGGCTGATTCTGAAATGATTGGTGATTATACTATGGAGATCCACGTCCACATTCCCTGTCTCCATTATTACTGAAGTTTAGAGAAAATTGTTGAGGGGGCTTCTAAGGGTTACCTTTCTTGGGAGGAACACCTACTAGGTTTGCACTTCGAGAATCAGAGGCGAGAGCTAAATCTTCAAGCCATCTTTCATGATTCATAAGTGCTCCCATGATGTCTGCAATGCCAAGGTCTGCTATGTCTGGTCGGTTAGTCAGTGCTATAACTACAGACTCATACTCGCTTCCTAGGCCAGAAAAAATATAAAATACCAATTCTAATTTGAGAACTGGTTCAAATACTGTAGAAAGGATATCAGCAATGGACTTAGCACGTTGAATATATGCAAAAATAGAGAGATATTCCTTTTTGAGATTTTGTAGTTGTTGCCGCAACTGCAGTACCCTAGAACGGGAGTGGGTAAAATAACTGTGAGAGAGGGAAGTCCATACCTCTGATGCTGTCGATAAACCTACCACTTGTGCCATAACTCCTTCTATGAGAGAGGAGATCAACCAGCTCAACATGAGTTGGTCTATATCCGTCCATTTTTCAAATTCTGGGTTGACAATCATTCCCGTACCGTCTGGATTTGGAATAACTTCAGGTAGGGGCTTCTTCTTCCCTTCCACAAGCTCCAAGAGATGATGGTGTCGTAGAATAGGAAGGAATTGAGCGTGCCATAACAGATAATTATCACTTCCAAGTTTGATAGGAAGATAACGAGTAACATTTTGGATTAAAGGGAGTGAGTTGATTGTTGTTGAGCCACTGTTGGAGGCTGCAGGACTGCTACCATGAGTTCCTGTTTCTGTCGACATGGCTCTGATACCAAGTTGAAACAACAAATAGGGAGAAAAATAATAATAATAACTAGAATAGAATAAGAGAAAATGGAAGAATAATTCAGCTAACCTTGACTGGTTAGGGCTGAGTGCCACTCTATTTATAATCACAATGATTGAGTTACATTAGGAGTTACAAGGGATAAGATCCATGGTGATATACATTATCTAGGTTAGATGAGGATTATCTAGGATAGCTTCTATCTTGAATGTAGATCAGAATTATCCTAGTTGATCCAGATAGGTTAGTATTGGAAGAGTCCCAAAGATTTGGTTACTTGAGATCGATGGGCCTGAAGTCTTTAGAGTCCATCGAGGTTGTGCATGGGCCATGCATAGGCCCATGGAACTCTATATCTGCTGCTCAAACCAATCAAGAGCATCATAGCTGACTCTGAATTGTTTTTCAATATCACCAAGTAAGCTCTGAGAGACACTTCTCAATGTTTCCTCCCACATGTTTAGCTCTTCCCCAAAAAGCTTTCCCCCTAGTGTTTCTAAGGGGCAAGCCATCACAATAGGTAACAAACTTCTCAACCAATATATCAAATCCGAGAGCAGGATGAGGCATTAGAAACGCATACCAACAAAGTAGTTCCCTTGCATATTTCCTTTCAAGCCCTTGTCGTATATCAAGGAGTCTAGGATAGACTCTAGCAATCTCCTGTCACGGAACTATGCTGTTTCTATGAACATGTTGAGGAATAGACAGAGCATCCAGGTGGTCCAAATCATCAATGTTATCAAGAATGTGGACTTAGAGACTCCAAAGTTTCCTGTAGTTGTTGATGAAATTAAAGGGTCCATGAATTAGATATTTTGGTAAAAAATGCCAAGTCTAGCTGGATGCTACTCCTTGCATTGTTGGAATTATTGGGATGACTGGGACCGGAAAAAAACTACAGTTGCCAAGCAGTATATCAACATGTTCCAATCATCATTTACTTCTTCATGTTTTATTAATGGTATTAAACAGAAAGCAAGGAGCATTGGGGTTCCAAACATACAGCAAATGCTTCTAAAAGAACTTGTTTTGCTTGATGTGTTGACATTCATGATATCCGCTATGGAGTTAAACTTCTTAAAAAGCGTCAAGGGACTGAGGTAGATCATTGTCAGGTATTAGTAGTAAACTTTATTGGAAGAATACTTTAGAAAGAGTATCTAACAGGCTACCAGAAGAGATTAGAAGGAGATCGTTATCATGGAGATAAGTGGCTGCATGCAGAAACTGCAGGTAAGTTCTTTTTCCTTTCAAGTTTAGTTCCACTTCTTACTCCATGTTGATTGCATTCAAGATCATCTGCAGAAAATCTGACTGCACCAAATTTGATCCGAAAAGTTATTTGAAATATTTATTTGTCTATAACACTTTTACATTCAGAAGTTTTGGGTTCTTGTAGAATTCTAGTAGTTCCATAATTGAAATCAAGAGGCCTAATATAATCCATTTCTTCTTACTTAATGTTCCAATCTCTTTATTTTTAATTTTATTCACATGTTGTATGGCACTCTTTTCTATTGTTATTATTACACCCAAGCCTGCTTACCCAATTGGGCCACTGAAATCAGGGACCACCTCCACATTGAACTTAAAATAAACAAAATCCATGCATGATAACACTGACAAGTTTATCAAACCCCCTAATGAAGGCCAAATAACTGAGGACAGTTAACTAGGCCCTTAGTTTCCTACTAGCTTGAAAATTTTACTGTTCTCCCTGTTGCTCTCATTTGTTGGCAGTTCTATAATTTTATTTTTGTTTTCTATGCCTGGCCAATTTTCAGCCTTTGTTGTCATAGAAATTGGTTTTGATCAATTTATGAACTCATATTAGAATTAAAGTTGTTAATTTTTATAAATTTGAAAAATTGTTGGTTTGACTTGGTTTTGGTGATATTAAATATTGTTTTTAGTAACTAGTTATATAACATGGATACAACAAGAACACTTCCAAAACCGAAATACCTGACACAATATAGCACCCTTGTACAAGTATCTGGCTTAGGTACCTAACCAAGGGACCACAACCCTGTAATCTTGATGTTATTTGGCAGAGCTTTGGCAATTTATTGTTAGGGTATCAATTGGAGATAAGAACCAAGTCTTTGGAAGTTTTACTTTAATTAGGATTTTCCTATGGTACCTTCCTGGTAACTTCAACTTCTCTTACAAATAAGAAAAAGTTTTGGGTCTATAAATAAGAAAAGAAGTTGGATTAAAATAAAGTTATGTAAAAGTAAAATGTTCTTGTGTGAGTTTGCTCCAAGTATCATTTCTCTCTCTCCCATCCTCTTCTATTATTCTTCATCATTCTCTTGTACTGTTCTTTTAACCTCCCCCCCCCCCTCTCTCTCTCTCTCACCTCATTCTCTTTCAAGAATTCTTATTACTTATATATGCTATAAAAAACCCCAGAACTCCATCCTGGTCATGCAATTATCCGACTTAATTCGATCAATAGAACTCAATTTTATCCTTTGCATGCCTATCCGGTGTCAATTGGTATTGGAGGCTCGGAGCTAAGGGTCTTAAACTTTAGGGATCAATGTTAAACTCAACACTAAACCTTAATCTTTTGTCTTAGAATTTGATAGTCTAAAAGTTCCATAGATCAACTAAATACTGGAGTTGTCAGTTCGGAACAATTGTAAGTTCAGAAAGAAAAAAAATATATATATCATAGAAGCCTGATATACAAGATGTTAAAACTGCCACAAAGATAAACACAGGCTTCTATGTTCATACTTGTTCCAACTAGAATACATAATTTCTTGTAGCATAGGGCGGTCTGTTAAATTGCTGCTCCTAGCTAGGTATGGGTGATCATGGTCTAGGCTGGGCTTCCAGGCCCATAACTGATCATCCCTACTCCTAGGCAAGCATATCAGCTATGACATCTACAAGTATGAATTTGGCAAGGGAGTTAAATTTGGATGCTTTTGACTTTTGTAATGATAAAAACCAGATATTTTTGAAGATTGGGTACATGGTATTGAAGGTTACAGTATATGGTAAAGTATGCCTTTCTCTACTTTTCATTTTGTAACAATATTTGATAATTTATGTTTTTCACTTAAGTTATGTTTGGTTTCAAGGAAAGAGTAGGGAAAGGAAGGGAAAGGAAGGGAAACCTTTACAAATATTGTATAGGTTTCCCTGTATTTCTCTTCCTTTCCCTACTCTTTCCTTCAAACCAAACATAGCGTTAGCATCTAGGTGTACACAGCCACTAGGCCAAACTGTTCGTGTATGTGTTTGTATTTGTGTTATGGAAGGAAAAAAGAACATCCTCTATTGATAATAGGTGTTCATCGTCGTGCATTGACTTTTATATAAGTAGATACATAGATACATGTTGTTGACAGGTTACTAATCTATATCTATACTACCTATAAAAGAGCGAATGTCCCCTTTTTCTGGAATTTTCATTAGACATTTTCTACCCCTTATCTAAGTAGCATACAACAGGCATAAAGAGAGCATATATGTCCTTTACTCTCATTCCAAAAACTGTCCACTTATAACAGTTAAGAAACCGCCCACTTATAACTGTTCAAAAACTGTCCATGAATTGCAAATAGTTTTGTCTTTGAGATTCTGTCATGTGCAAATGTACGTACATGTTTACTAGTTATAGAAATGTCTGAAATAACTCGACTTAAAATTTTGGACCATTATATGTTACTTTTTTTTAATGTAGAATACATCTATGCACCTGCTATGCATTTTGCAACCAAGTCGGTTATCAACAAGCATGACATTTTTAAGAATTTCAAGAAGATGAATCAAACTTCCAACCATAAGCTCACATTTGAACTTCCAGAATCAACTGTTCCATATGCATGGGTCATAATTGCTTTCATTTCCCATGATTCCTATGAAGATATTAAAATTTTGATTATATCACTTCATGATATGAAAAGAAATGCTTCTGGTGAAATGGACGCCCCACTTCAGAGGGAAGGAAGTATAGTTCTATCCCTGGATGATGGCTCCATAAGCATGTTGCCGGTGCATGAATACTCTGCTGCTGAAGTTGGTGAGACTCTGCACTTTAGTATATTCAGCGGTAACTTTTGGTTTTGCGAACAACTGAAAAGTGGTAGAGTAATCAACGTCTCAAGCAATTCATACCACATCAGCCTTAAATCAGGTTGGGTTCGTATGTTGTCCATAGAAGAGGAGTCAAATGTAGAAGCTATTCAAAGAAATTTCTTCGAAGAACTCAGGAAAGATAAGGAGGAAGCATTGAGCATTGTTGTCGAGTGTGAGGACAGTTTCTATTCAACACTTCTACAGATGAGAATGGAAAACCGTCAAAGAGAGGCCCTTCCACTATTAGTTGATGCCGTAGAGGTTCCCAATAGTCTGGACATGAAGATCAATACCCAATTATTTGCATCCCAGTCTATGGCAGAAATGAATGACTTTGAAGCTTTAGACATTGCAAACTGCAGAATAATGCAAACCCATATTTTAGCAGAACTACCAATTTGGGTAAGACCGTAAGAGTATGGTTGGTCAATATCTGTTTCAGATGCAAAATTGTCGTTTAATTTTAAAGCAACTGATCTACTTTTAACAAAGAATGAAATTATTTAACCATATTGACTATCCAATATCCACATTGTTTTGGACTTCTGGAGTGGGTGTAACATTTTTGGTGAGGGAATGGGGTTCCCTGAAGCCATGCTACTCAATTAACGACTTTTATTAAAAAATTTGAATGTACAGAAAATGTAATTAATTAGATTCTTTACCTATAAAATGGTGGATTCCATGATTGTCATCTTCCTTATATAAAACAAGTAGCATGGCATTTTAAGCTTTAATAGACTGTTGATCTTCTACAATATCACATATCACAGGGCAATAATGTTTACCTGATGACATCAACTCACTTGTTCTGTTGTGCAGAGTGAATTCATTGCAACATATAATTAAGAAAGAACAAGCACTATTCCTTCAAGATTGCATACCAAGCCTCTCCATTCTTCATTTGGAAATAAGCAAGGCTTGCAGAAGAGTGGTGGAAAATGTTGTCACTGAAAGTCATGTCACAATCATTCAGGTGACAATTGGTGAGAACTATGAAATCCCAGGTATCATAAATCACACTTATTTACAAATTCTGAATTCAGAAGAACAAGGAGACTACAATGAAAACCCATCTTGATACTTGCAAGTTGTGTTGTACCACCATGATGCTCTGGAGTGTATGAAACGGGTAGATGAGGAGATTGACGAGTTAAGGAAGTATATGGGTCCTCGGATACAGTTCTTTGCAGATGATGACAATGGTGTTGGCATTTTCCTTCCAGATATTTCAAGCAGTGGGGATTACGATGATGTGACAATGATGACGATGATGGTGGTGGCTCTTATTACTAGGCTTTCTGCTTCATATTTCAACTTCATTTAGAGGTGTGACTTAACTTTGGCAAGGAAATAGTATATCATTTTTGGGATACAACTATACAAGGATGAACGAACTGTGGTAACTTTCTGCTTCTCTTATTTTCTATCAAACCAAGCACAGCCTAAAGCCATTACTTATAGGAAGAGTGGGATGAACTTGTGCCTAGTTCATTCCAGAACGCTTCAGACTATCAATAATAATACCCTAGGTCAGTTAGGTATGCTAGATTTAGGACTTGGTGTGTTTCTGGACTGTAGTTGGCATAGGAAATTAAAATCGTAAATTTCAATAGTTTTCCCAAAATAAAAACAGATAAAAATAACAAGTTTTCATTGTTTTCAGACTATGAAAAATAATGAAAAAAATAATATGACAGTAAAAACACATTAATTAGGTTGGACCAGTTTCTTTGATAAGATTACTTGGGAGAAATGACCAAATTGGTGCGTGAGCACTAGCTTAGATTCTGAAACAACTTGTTTGCCCTTTTTGCATGGTCATGCTTATGTTCATGTTCATGCACACTGATGCATGCTCTCGTATAGCTCTCATATAAGCTGAGAACTGTTTATTGTTGTCTTTGGTCGGAAAAGCTAACAATACAAAAACTGCAGTAGCATGTGCCGCGCCTCTAAACTGAACCAAGTAAACCATAGCTGCTGGAAGCAACACTTTGTAAATTGTAATGACTATAGAGGATGTATAAGATATTTTGAGAAGACAAAACAAGAGATACAAGAAGTTGAAGGACTGAAAGAGCTAGTGGTAGATGAAAAATTAAAGGACCAAGTAATAAGAAATGATTTAAGCGCTCATAATTTAGCACCCATAATTTAACAATGGATATGGCAGTGGACAGAATGTAATAGTTAAACAGAGTTCATTTAGTTGACTCCATATAGATAGGTTAAGGCATAGATGATGGTGATGGTGATGGTGATGGTGATGGTGATCTAATTACGAAATTTAAATTTTTAGGATAGCAGCAAACTTGCAGGTAAGGCATCTAGCTGTTTGCAATGGAGATTCGGGGTCATCAATTCCACCTCCACCAGGGATTGGGGGTTTTGAAGAGGGAAACCCCCAGTTGTGAAGCCATTGCCTGCCAAAAAACAAAGGGCTAAAAGACTTTTCAAATATGATAAGGCCTCTGGTTGGTCGTAGTTAGGACCCATTTTTGGGTGTGAATGGGTTGGGAACTGGTCTGTTTATGTGGGAGCATGAGACTTTCTCCAATCCTCATGTATGGAATGTCCAGTGGATAGAGTCATCGTACGTAGGAAATCCGGCCTCGCCCTTGAAAATACCATTTTAATCACATTCAGACGTCGCCGGAGAGATTCGAACTCTCGCGGGGAAACCCCATTTACTTAGCAGGCACACGCCTTAACCAATCGGCCAAAGCGACTTTTGTTAAGGAGATTATCTGATAATATTAAATCATGTCATAACTGACAGTTCCTGAACTGAGAGATGAAGTATATTTTCTTTTTTTTTTTATAATAAATGTAAGGGAAAAGACGAGGGGTAACACGTCCCCACAAACCACTAAACCACCCAACCGCGGGCTCAGGGTGTTGACTCGAATTCCTCGTCCATTATATAATTATATGTCCTTCGAAAGGAAAGAGTTCTTTCTTCTTCAATTGAGTTCTAAAGTTGCAAAAGTTTTAAGTGATTCAAAATCAATTACAGGCTACCGCCCGGCGCACGCTGAGAGTGTTCAAACTGATCTCTGAAACTCGCTAAGTACACTGCACTATCAAATGAAGATATCGCCTCCAATTTCTGCATTCTCTCCGGCTCTCCCTTTTCGATCTACGGTCGCTTTGAGCCTACTGAGTTCTGGATCCGTCAATATTTCATCAACCGGGCTTGGGTTGATCACCAATTACCATCTGACCCTGAAATCTGCCTTCAATCTTTTTGATCTAAGGTGGCCGTCGATTTCCTGAGTTTGATCTTTGACCTTTGACCAGGGTATAAAATCTTGGGTACCGGATACCGTGGGGTCACGGATACAGAAAACACTGATTAGGTCTAGGCCTTCACAACATTGCCACTTGTCCCTTCAAATAATTGGGACCCACCTTTGAATAGTTCATATCTCGTAGCTCAGTTGGGTCAAAGATCATCATCTTATATATCTATATCCATATAAATATATTAAGCTGAAATGTGTATCTAAAAGGGTGAGGACGAGGGAAATGGAATCTAACATTACTTTTTACCTTTTTTTTGAAATTACAAGAATGCCACTCTACTAATTCTCTCTTGTTTTTTTTTCATTTAAATTACAAAAATGCCACTCTCTCCTACCAATACTCTCTCTCTCTGGTTTTTTTTTCAAATTACAAGAATGGCACTCTCCTACCATCTCTCTCTCTTGCCTTTTTTCTTTCAAATTACAAGAATGTCATTCTCTCCTATCAATTCTCTCTCTTTTTCTTACAAATTACAAGAATACCATCTCTCTCTCCTTATAAATTACAAGAATGTCACTCTCTCTCTAACTAAGGGAGACCTCAACTCGGCATCTCGGTTGCTAGGGGACCTGTAATCAAAGATAGAATTTGAGCTGAGCCGAGCTCGAACTTCTGAGCTCAATCTCAAGTCTCTAATTCAAATCGAACTCGAGCTAAACAACACCTCGACCACTGTAGGAGACATCGGCTTGGCACCTCGGTCACTGAGGGAGATCTTGGCTTAGCACCTCGACAATTGGGGGAGACCTCAGTTTGACAACTTGTCAACTGTGTGAGACCTTAGCTCGACACCACGCCTGCTAGGAAAACCCCAGCTCGACGCTTCAGTAGCCGAGGGAGACCTCGGTTTGGCACCTCGCCAATTGAGGGAGACCTCAGCTTGGCACCTTGGCTGCTTGAGAGACATGCAATCAAAGGTAGCCGAACTCGAACTTCCAAGCTTTTGACTCAAGCCAAGCTCGAGCTTGATAGTTTATGAGTAAGTCCCTACAACGCAGGGCCCCCACCATCTCTTTCTCTCTCCTGCCATCTCTTTCTCTCTCCTTATAAATTACAAGAATGCCACTCTCTCTCCAATTGAGGGAGACCTTAGCTCGACATCTTGGCTGCTAGGGGACCTACAATCAAAGGTAGTCAAGTTCGAGCCAAGCCAAGCTCAAACTTCTAAGCTCAAGCTCAAGTCTCTTATTCGAATCGAGCTCGAGCTCGACGACACCTCGACTACTAAGGGAGACCTCGACTCGGCACCTTGGTCATTGAGGGAGATCTCGGCTCAACACCTCGGCAACTGAGGGAGACCTCAGCTTGGCACCTTGTCAACTAAGGGAAACCTTAGCTGAACACTTAAACAATTGAGGGAGACCTCAGCTTGGCACCTCAGCTACTTGAGAGACCTACGATCAAAGGTAACTGAGCTCGAACTTTTGAGCTTTTGACTCGAGTCGAGCTCGAGCTCGACCCTGATAGTTTATGAGTGAGCCCCTGCAACGCAAGGCCCCCTTCGCTAGTATATCTATTAAAGGGATAGGGGTGGTCTCCCCTTTGGGTCGACGATTCGACCATCCAGTTCAAATGAATGGCCCGTTCTGACAACAAAAATTACAAGCAAAAAATTATGGAACTGTTTTGGCCATCGATTTTTGGGTCAACGGTTCAACCGTCCGGTTAGAATGGACAGTCCGTTCTGACAACAAAAATTACAAGGAAAAAATTTAGTGTGTGAGGTCCATTAAACAATATCATACGTGTTATGTCATTCGAGTGCATGACTCATACAACCCAAAAACGAAACCATTCTGGCCACCGGTTTTTTGGTCGACAGTTCGATCGTCCAGTTTGAACAGATGACCCGTTCTTGTTAGACAGTGTATGTTCTCAGCTCCAATCAGATTGATGTACATTATGTCAATTATTGTAAATGAATAAAATACATAATTGATTCATGTGATTTGGTGAGTTTATGTGTAATACCCTTAAATTGGACACTTATGAGACTCATGTTAGTTTAGAATCTTCATAGCCATTGGATAGATCTAGGGAGATTTATCCTGCCAAGGCTAACACTGATATACCACCAAGTTGGTTGGGATAGCTTGTCTCAGCTGCCAGGGTGAGACATGAGTTACATGTAGTGTGGGTTTTCTTGAAACCCTGAACCGGACCAAATTCTAGTATTGCCTTGGACCTTGGAGATAGATGGAAAAACTAGAATGTTACACCTAACCCCTAGGCTCAATTATGGTATTGCACTAGGTGCCGGATTGAGCTATCTTTGATATGTCAATCAGTGAGATCCTTAGAAAGGGTCAAAACCTGAGTATGTTGGGACAGTCCGAGAATTTACCTGAGTGGGTGATCATAGTGACAGAATCATCCCCTTTGTCGGACAAAGTGAATGATTGGGGAATGCACTCTCTCTGATGAAAACCTAAACTGTCGGTAGTTGATTTCAAACGTTGAAATTAGTTTTTGCAAAATATATTTATATAGAGATATACATATATATATTATGGTTTCAAAATATTTGCAAAATGTTTTAATTCCCGGGATCCATGTGAGTAAAGAGTGCAGCACCGTACCTTGCAGCTGAGGGAGAGGTCATCTCTTATCGGGCGGTGTTTGATCATTATGGGCTGAGAAGTTAAGTGTAAGACCATTGAGGATAATACCTGATGGGAATCTTGCATCTGCCCACAGTTCTTGGATTTTCATAAGGTGACTGGATCCAAGAACCATTTAGTGTAAATGTTGGGCCCATTAAGAGCCCATGGTGATGGACTCAGGGATTCACTGTCTCTTACAGTGAATTCGGTCAGGCCTTGTAACAAAGGCTAGACTGAACCCATGCGGCTGATGTGTAGATCGATGTAAGGGTCCCACACCATACAAAGAGAGCCAACTGTGCAGTAGATTAAGGAGTAAGTGAGCACATAACCTTAAAGGGCCTAAAGTCCAATTCGAACTGGGCTTTAGTTAATTAAAAGGGGCAAGATCTGATTTATAATTTGATTAGGATTAGCTGAAGAATAAGATAAGTCTTATCCATTTAAGAGTCCATATCCAAATATCAGATTTGGATCAAGAAACTCTCTCATAATTAGATTAAGAGGTTGATCCAAAGAACACTAAAAATAGGGGGCGAATTCCTTAGTTTTATACACAACAATCTGTAGAGTTCTTTCTTATTCTTGCCATCCCTACCCAGTTCGATCTTCACTTGTGGATCTGATCAAGAAATGTTCTTGATATTGTTTCTTGGCTGAAAAAACAATTTGAAGTCATGCTCACCAACACTTGTTTCATTATTGCTGAAGAATTTTGGTTCTTGCTGAAGAGTTGTCATATTGATCCTGCTTCACCACACACTGTGCCATCTTCAGTGGATGTGGGTTTTGGTCTTCTCCTTGGGCATGAACACCTTCATTGGGAGTTACTGTTACTTCGCATCAAGTATATCCCTCCCCACCCTTTTGGTTTCAGATTTGGTCTGATTTTGTTACAAGAACGAACCTTGAAAATGCAGTTTTCTAAATTGGAAATATGATTCTTTGATGGGAGTAAAGAAATTTTTGAAATTTCGCCCAAACTTCATGTAGGGTTCGGCCATCCATATGATGGATCTCCCATCCCTTCAGTGGTATCAAAGCCAGGTTCAAGTCTTGAACCGAATTAGATCAGATTTGGATCTGTGCAAATGGGCAGAAGGCGTTCTACTCGATTTGCGCAGTAAGCGTTTTTTCTAGGAAAACAATTCCCAATTTTGGGTGATTGATCTAAAAATTAAATATTTAGTATTCTATTAAATATTTAGAATTGTTCTATTTATATTTCTTGAATTTTGGGTTATTCGTATAGAGGAGATCGAAATCTTTCTACGGCACAAGAAATCTATGCATCTGCGTTTCTATTCATTCTTGGTTTGTAATTATTTTTTTTTTAATTTTTAGACGAAATGTATAGGATTTGATTCTGATGTAACATTAATAGAATATCTAAGTTCTTTCTATTTTATTTCATTGAAGACGAAGCTGGTTCGCGTGGAGAAGATTTGCACAGATAAGAAATCTGCGATCTGCGATTTACAAAAATTGAATCTGCAAGCTAGGACTAACATTTTTCTTGCAGGTTTGGATCCACACAAACAGCCCACTGATGTGTTTGTTCACTGATTTTGATTGTCATTTATCAGTTGTATTTAATTTTCAAATCAACTTCTTGAATTGGATCTTGAATTAAACATCAAACCCTAAACCCATTCGAACCAGATTAGACTAAACTAGTTGGACCGAATCTGTAGTTCGATGGGGGTTGTTCTCAGCCCTAAAATTTCCTTCATGGGCTGAGGAGTTGATGGTTAATTGCAAGATGCAATTCGGCCCACATCTGTAAAACCTAGTTTTGATTTGTTAAAGCTATTTTAGCCCAGTTCAACATAAATGCTATATGGGCCGAGCTGCTCTTTGCAATTCAACCCATACACCTAAATAATATTATATTATGGGATTTAATGGGCTGAAAAGGTTTTAAATTTTAATTATGGGTTTTAAAGTTATTTAATTGATTTGATCAAATATGGATTTCATGCATGTGATGTATGTGATGTGATGTGTTACGTACATGGGCCATAAGTGCTTGGCCCATGTTAATTCGATAGTGGCTCTTTCGAACACCATGGCTGAATGCACATCATTGCCATGGTGCCCTTAAGATCATTGGATGATCTCCCTTTCTCAATAGGGCCCAATTTGGTTTCTTCCCAAGAGGAACACTCTGGAACCCTACCCGTTTTGGGCCCACTTTGAATCTAACTTTACGAAAGTCAATGGGAGCCACTTTGGTTTGACCTAAATAAAACTAAGGCGTAATTATTCGTTTCCTCTTGAAAATATAAGTGCATGTGATAGGGAGATTCATATGATGAACTCTTTAAAGGCCTTCTATCATTAGCATGAAAATGGATCATTCAGTAATGAGATGCACCATAAAATTGGGAGACTCTCTCACGGTACCATGGCATTCACGAATATGATGGATAAGCACTTACTGGACAAAAATGTTTAACCTAAAATGGCAATGGACCTTGTTTGATAGAGGCCAAAGGGAAAGTTCATTAGATGAATGGATATGATCCTTCACAGAAGGTGGTGGGGTTATGCAGTTGAAACATTTGGCTCCAGGCACTATATGTGATTTCCCACATTTTCAGGCATAATTTCACAGTCTCTGTCACTGTGATAGGAGGAAAATCTCAAAGATGAACAAATGGAAATGGAACATAGATTAAAAGCCATATCTATGTAGTAAACATGAATCAATTTAAGTTGTGGACTAATAATCTGCCTTGCATTTTGTTAGAAATGGCAAACGAACAATTCGCCAAGTTGTTGGACGATAACAAACTTAAGAGCTCAAATTATGTTGATTGGTTCCGTAACCTTATTCTGATATTAACGTCCGAGAAATTGGACAAGGTTGCTAAGAACCTTGCTCCGGATCATCCGGGTGATAGGGCTCTTGAGGCACGTAGGAAAGAGTATCAAGAATGGGAAGATAAGAATTCTCTTGTCTGGTACTACATCATAGCCTCTCTCGACAATCCGATACAAAGACAATTCGATCAAATCGAAGTGTCCAAGGATATCTTGGATAGTTTGAAGACAATGTATGAAGAGCAGAATCGTTCTATTTGTCAAAAGGTCTTGAAGCTGTTCATGACCGCCAAAATGACCGAAAGTCAGATGATTTATGACCATTGTCTTAAGATTATGGATTATATCAATGAACTAGAGGCACTCGGGTCAGGGCTAGATCATGTCACCAGGTTGATGCCATCCTAAATTCCTTGTCTCTCTTCTTCAATCAGTTTATCATGAATTATAACATGAATAAACTAAATGTTAGCTTTCAGGAACTCAGCAATATGTTGTAGAGGGCTGAAGAACTGATTAAGAAGAATAAACCGATAGCCATGCTTGTTGAAGGTGGCAATTCGGGTAAGAAGAAGAGGAGGGCAAAAAAAAAACCTCAGAAGAAGACTAGCAAACTTAAAAAGCAGAAGAATGACAAGGCATCATATGCATGTCACTTTTGTAAACAAACCGGCAACTATAAGAGGAACTGTCCTCAATATCTAGAGACTAAGAAACAATGTAATTTCGAATCTTTTATCATAGAGACAAATTTGTTGGTCACTTTTGTTTCATGGTGTATTGACTCTAGGGCTTCGACTCATGCATGTAATTCACTACAAGGGTTCAAGATAATCAGAAGACTGAGTGACAGAAAAGTAATTCTACTTGAGGACTTCTGCAACAATTGCAGTTACAACCATAGGAACTATAGAACTAGTTTTCAGAAAATGAACAATTGTACTTAAAAATTGTCTTCTTGTATCTAATTTAAGAAGAAATTTGATTTTTGTCTCAAAATTGTGTTTGGATGGTTAGTCTATCTTATTTAGTAATTTGATTACTATTAAACGGAATAATAAATTCTTCGCATACGAAGAACTTGAGAATGGCTTTTATGTTCTCCATCCTTCTCTGTAAACCAGCATTACTGAAACATCGGAAATAATCCCCAAGAAGATGACTCATGATACAATTAGTCCCACGTGCATGTAGCATTACTGACTTGGCCACATTAACATAGATCGTATCACAAGGTTGGTAAATGATGGTCATTTAGATTTTTTAACTGTAGAAGATCTTCCAACCTGTGAGTCTTGCCTTCAGGGTAAGATGACAAAGTGGTCATTTATGGGTAATCCTAAAAGATCTACAGGCGCAGTTGACCACATACATATTGATGTATGTGGTCCCCTAAATGTTAGGACACATAATCAACATGTTTATTTCATAACCTTTACCGATGATTATTTTCGGTATGGTTACGTGTACCTAATGAGTCATAAGTCTGAACCCTTTGAAAAGTTCAAAGATTTCAAACAAGAAGTCGAGAAACAATTAGGGAAAGAAATTAAGACCCTTCGATCATATCAAGACGACGAGTATCTCCTTGACGAATTCAGTGACTACTTAAAGGAAAATGAGATTGTATCACAACTAGCTCCTCTGCTACACCGCAATTGAACGGTGTATCAGAGAGGAGAAATCGGATTCTATTAGATATGGTCTGTTCACTTAGAGTTGCCCACATCCTTTTGGGGTTTCGCATTAGACATTGTGATTTACGTGCTGAACCGGGTTCCAACCAAATCCGTTCCTAAGACTTTATATGAGCTATGGATCGGTAAGAAACCAAGTATAAGACACTTGAAGATTTTGGGTTGTCCGGCATATGCTAAAAGAACTAGTGCTGACAAATTGGAATCTAAGACCAGCTGTTGCCTATTTATAGGTTACCTGAAAGGCTTTGTATGTTATTTGTTCTATGATCCAAAAGAGCAAAAGGTGTTTTGCAATCAAAATGCTCACTTCCTAAAGGAATATTACATCCTAGATAATCTTCATCAAGAAGTTGTTCTTGATTAAAAAAGCCCAGGGGTAATAGATGTCCCATTGGCTCCAGAAAATAACCAACCTAAAAGATCTACCCGGGTTTTCAGACCTCCAGTTCGTTACGGCTATGACCAAGAAAGTTACTTGGTAGAAGCCACGACTAGTGAGGAGGATCCCGTGACTTATTTGGAAGCTATGTTGGACATAGATTCCTTGAAGTGGATAGATGTCATGAGAGCTGAGATTGACTCAATGGAGACCAGTAGAGTATGGACTCTAGTAGATCCGCCCCGTAAGGTAAAAGCAATTGATTGCAAATGGATCTACAAGAGGAAGAAAGGCCCCGATGGTAAGGTTGAGACTTACAACGCTCGTCTTGTGGCAAAATGGTACACTTAGAAAGAGGGAATCGATTATGAGGAAACATTTTCGCTCGTGGCCATGCTTAAATCCATAAGGATCCTACTAACTGTAGCAGCATACCATGACTAAGAGATTTGGCAAATGGATGTCAAAACCACGTTCCTGAATGGAGATCTTACTGAATAAATCTATATGTATCAACCACAATGTTTCATAGCTGCAGATCAGGAACACGTGGTATGCTCAACCAATCCATATATGGACTTAAGCAAACTTCTAAGAGTTAGAACATCCGGTTTGACTCTACCGTCAAAGAGTTTGACTTTGAGCAAAATCCGAATGAGCCTTGTGTTTATAGGAAGACAATGGGAGATAAGTTTACGTTCTTAGTTCTATATGTAGATGACATTCTACTCATTAGGAATGATGTAGGAATGTTAACTACGGTAAAAGTATGGCTTTCACAGCAATTCTCCATGAAAGATCTAGGAGAATCCTTTTACATATTGGGTTTTCGACTCTATAAAAATAGATCGAAGAGGATAATAGGATTATCTCAGTCTGCTTACATTGACAAGATTGTCAAAAGATATAGTATGGAGAACTCCAAAAAATGAAATGTTCCTTTCAGACACGGAGTTAGTCTCTCCAAGGGTATGTCTACCAAGACTCCCAAAGAGATTGAGGGCATGAAAGATTCCCTATGCCTCAGTTGTAGGGAAAATCATGTATGCCATGTTGTGCACTCATCTTGACATTGCTCAAGCAGTGAGTGTGGTAAGTAGATACCAATCTAACCCAGGGCAAGAGCATTAGACCGCTATGAAAAACATACTAAAATACCTTCGAAGGACAAGAGTTTTATCTGTTATTCGATGATTGTTCACTACACATCCAAGGGTATATTACTGTCGATTTCCAATCAGATCCAAATGATAGAAAGTCTACATCTGATTATATCTTCACGATAGGATCGTGTGTTGTTAACTGAAAAAGTAGCAAATAGGAGTTCACAGCAGATTCCACAACCGAGGCCGATTATATTGCCGCAAGTGAAGCTTCCAAGGAAGCCATTTGGATGAAAAAGTTCATTCAGGAATTAGGAGTAGTTCCATCTACGACATCACCTATTCCATTGTTGTGTGACAACACTAGAGCCATTGCTCAAGCTAAGGAGCCATGAGCTAACTCGAAGTCGAAGCATATCGAGAGGAAGTACCATGTACTATGGAAGATAATTGGAAGAGAGGACAACCTAATTCAGAAGGTAGCATTAATGAAAAATGTAGCAGACCCATTGACTAAGCCACTGACACAGAAAGTGTTTGAAAAACACGTGGAAAGTATGGGACTCCGGCTTGTACCCGATTGAACTTAAGTGCAAGTGGGAGTTGTTAGACAATGTATGCTCTTAGCTCCAATCAGATTGATGTATATTATATCATTTATTGTAAATGAATAAAGTACATAATTGATTCATGTGATTTGGTGTGTTTCTGTGTAATACCCTTAAACTGGATACTTATGAGACTCGTGTTAGTTTAGAATCTTCAGTTGTTGGATAGATCTAGGAAGATTTATCCTGCCAAGGCTGACATTGATGTACCACCAAAATGATTTGCAAAATGTTTTAATTTCCGAGATTCATATGAGTAGATATTGTAGCACTGTACCTTGCAGCCAAGGGAGATGTCATCTCTTGTCGGGCAGTATTTGATCATTATGGGCTGAGAGGTTAAGTGTAAGACCATTGGGGTAATACCTGATAGGCTAATCTTGCATCTATCCATAGTTCTTGGGTTTTCATAAGGTGATTGGATCCAAGAAACATTTAGTATAAATGTTGGGTCATTAAGAGCCCATGGTGATGGACTCAAGGATTCACTCTCTTACAGTAAATTTAATTAGGTCTTGTAACAAAAGTTGGGCTGAACCCATGTGGCTAATGTGTAGATCGATGTAAGGGTCTAACACCATACAAAGAGAGCCAACTGGGCAGCAGGTTAAAGAGTAAGTGAGCACATAAACTTAATGGGCCTAAATCCTAATTCGAACTAGGCTTAAGTTAATTAAAAGGGGCAAGATTTGATTTATAATCTGATTAGGATTTGTTAAAGGATAAACTAAATCCTATCCATTTAAGAGTTCAGATCCAAATATCAAATTTGGATTAAGAAACTATCTTCTAATTAAATTAGGAAGTTGATCCAAAGAAAACTATAAATAGGGCAAGAATTCCTCAGTTTTATACACAACAATCTGTAGAATTCTCTCATTTTCTTCCCATCCCTATCCAGTTCAATCTCCACTATATGATGGATCTTCCATCCCTTCAATTCTAACAACAAAAATTAAAAATAAATAAATAAAAACACAAGTGGTGTTGCAAGATGATAAGCCTATATCAAAATAGATGGCCATACATATATATATATATATATATAATATGCCACCGTGATAAGCTTATGTTTATACATATTTTCATACCTCTAACTTGATGACTTTGGTAATAATGTTTTTTGAAATTAGCATGATACTGCACTAATTATGATAGAAGAAAGTTCATGCACCAATGGTATTCCATGATGTGATCATCTATTGAAATCGGATTTGATATACATGCACGAAAAAGAAAAATTTCCTATTTTGATATAGTTCTCGTATTTTGGACATAACTTTTTGCCTATAACTCGGATGTTTATCACACAATAATTCTGTCGCCAACCAAGTGCAATTTGAACTACAAGTTTTGGGTCTAACAGTTAGCGGTGCAGAAGAGATAGGAATTCAACTCTAATTAAGACTAGAAGACCTAATTTGTGTCAAATTATGAGCCTGCATTGAGAGGCAATTGAAGATAGAACTGCATTATAAAAAGGATCATAGACTCAAAGCAAGCACACATCCTTAGAGAGAATTCGACAAAAAAAAAAAAACAGTTTCAACACACTAGAGAAGGAGAGGAAGAATCCGAATCTAGGGTCTTGGATTAGATCCAGATTAGATCCAAGTTTGTTTTATCATCTTAACAAAGAAAAAAAAAACCTAAAAGATAAAAAAATTAATCACCTTTTAACTTACACAACAAATTTATAAATTTATATAAATATAAAACACTGAATTTATTAACTATGAACTTTATACAATCATATACTATCCATGTATGTGTGTCACATAAAATTAAGTCAAGGTCAAACCTTAATCAGATCAGATCCCAAATGGTTACCCATTTACTCCCCTATTCCTACCCCCCCCCCCAACCCCACCTATTATTGTTTATCCATTTCAGTATCCTTGTATCCATATGTATCTATGTATGTATTATCAATAGTGTGAGGGTATATGTACGTGTATCAATAGTGTCTTTCTATACAATGCAATCTTGCCCTAACTCTTTGAAATTAACTCCCTGCATCACAATTGTTTCAATACGTAACAGGAAAGTTTCACCAACTTATCTTACCAATACCCATCAATATTTTACTAACAGTTGGGAGGGAAACAAGCAACGGTCCATGACCATCCAATTATGGTTTCAAGAGGTAAGCTTGCACATTAACAACCAATATGAAGCACCTAGATTGAAGCACTTGACTAATACTATCCAATTCCACCCCTACAGACTTGCAACTACATTACCAATACACCAAAGTTATATTTGCTTTTCTCCTGTACTGATGATTACAGTATCTACCAGATTTGAGCCACTACAAAAATGTTTCTAATCATGCAACTAATACATTTATTAAACAATAAAATTCCACCTGCCCAAGTACCACCAATGCACAACTAAAAGGATTACCAACACTGGTGATGTACAGGTCCAAGTGGATGACTGGAAAATGAAAAACAAAAACATATGTTTTCTAAAATAATTGGAAAAAATTTTTGAGTAATCCTTCCCCCCAAGTTGGGAAAATGATGACAGGCCTGATTAATTTATTCATTCAGACACAACATGTTTTCATCAGAATGGCTCATGTGCAAGGTTCAGGGATGGTGTGTCTGTTTTCATCAGGATGGCTACCATCTGACAGAAAACTACGGACTGAAGCTCCTTCAACCATAAATCTTATGGTCTCCCCCAAGTTGGGAAAATGACGACAGGCCTAGTTAATTTATTCATTCAGACACAACATGCTGTTTTCATCAGAATGGCTCATGTGCAAGGTTCAGGGATGATGTGGTTGTTTTCATCAGGATGGCTACCATCTGACAGAAAAATACGGACTGTAGCTCCCTCAACCATAACAGCAAAATACCTCATTATGTACCAGAATGCTTATATGTAAATGGTAATTAATGAATTTTCCAATTTAAACGAAGGGAAGGACAAGAAGCAAACTAACTAACAACAAACTACAAACCAGAACAGAATTAAGAGAAACAAACTAACTAACAACAAACTACAAACCAGAACAGAATTAAGAAATAAAAGCCAAGTCCAAGTTTATAACATTTGACAGGCAACAAGGACCAGCCAGATTTGACTTAAAAACAGACGAAAAACCAAATTTTGCTGCTGTGTGAGCAGCCTCATTAGCCTCCCTCGGGCAGAACTGGAAATTAATTTTTTTTCTGACAGCTGTTTCTTTGATATCCCTGCAGCAAAAAATAATTTCTGGATCTTAAATAGTTTCACAGTTACACAGCTTTCACCAGATTGGCACAATCTGATTAAAAAACTAAGTTGGTCACGTTCAAATGATCTGCAAACAGAACAGCCTCCCGATTCAAAAACTAAGTTGGTCACATTCAAATCATCCACAAACAGAACAGCCCCCCGGAGAGCATTGGCTTCAGCTTCCAAAGGAGAAGAGGCTTTTGTTGGCCCAAATCCAGCCCCCAGCAGAGACCCAAATTGTCTCACACAATAAAACCATAAGAAGCAAACCACCATCTAGGTTACACTTTAGATTCCCAATACATGTAAAACACTCAAGAAAAAACCAAGATATTATAAACATGTGATTGGGTTTACTAGTTGGGCACTTGGGACCATTTAATGAATTAGTTAAAGTTGGTTCTTTACTGAAAAGATAAGCAAAACAATCCAAGTGATTTCCTTACCAAAAATTCTGTTGGCTCCATTAAAAATTAGAGATACAAGAAGTTAAATATAACATGGAATTTTTGTTAATCCCAGAGGCCAGAGGCCCTGGTTCCACAGAAGGTCAGAAGCATCCATCATAATTGAATTTGTAACAACTCAAGGAACAAAAAATGGTACAAGGATCAACAGAAATATCTCTGAATTCTTTATTGGTCATACCCCCAAAGAGCCACCCTGGTAGTCATCAAATCTAAGAATTTTTCAACAAAGTAGCTTCATTGCTAAATCTTGGTTAGTTCTACTCCCAAATAATCCATATAAGTGCTGTCCAGAAGTTTCACAGAATGATCTTCCTTGCAATTTACAAAGGGGAATGGATGTCTCACTTCCCAGGCCTCAGAAGAACCAAATAGGCAAATACACTCTCTTTTTTCATCAGTAAACCAAATAAACTATAGTGAGTGCGTGATTGTGTGTGTGTGTGTGATAGAGAAAAAGGCTCACTGACTGGGTCAAGTAGGAAACTTTCCTCATATGCATCTACCTATTTCTTCTATATGAAGGGATATGGTAGTTGATTCCAACCTTTGATTACATGGCAGACCCACTGGATTGATCATATCACATGTCTTATCCCATAGTAAAAGTAAATATCATATAAAAAAAAAACCAAGAGAATACAAGAACTGGTGACAAGAAAGCACCAAGGAGAACAATAAAACACTCATTTATCAGAACAATCCAACAAATCAATTCCCTAACATAAAAGCGCCATATTCCAACCAGGGGAGGAAAAAAAACAGATGTCCCCATTCTTGTAAAACAATAAATGATCCACATCATAAAGGTGAGCCCTCTAATTGCCTCTTCGACATTCCTCTGAATCAATTGGTGCATCATACAAACACTTCCACACAGACTTTCAAGAAAGAACATTAGAATACAGAACCAAGCCATCCACTTAACTCAGCTCTCTCAAAACATCTATAATCATTTTACCTTCTATTAATCTCTCCAATTCCTATTATATCACATTCTAAGAGCTGAAGCTTTTAATTCTTTCTCTAGTCTTCTAATTCCAAAAATATTATCGTGTTTTCTTCACCTCCTAAAAAGAACATGCCCAACTTTTTCACACTTGACTTTATTGTTGTCAAGGCAACGCCTAATTGTTTTTGCACAAGGCACCACATACTATTTTGTATTTTTTTTTTTTTTTTGAAATTTTACAATAGACATTATTATGAAAAATTATTACCTCTATGAGTTCATAAGATTTTCATGACTACTTTATTATTTGTTAGGGTCCAACCATCACACAAATCAGTGGATGTTGAACTCTTGAAGCCTTCAAAAGCCAGAACCTAAACTAAGCAAGAACTTGAAGATTTTATCCAATCAACACAAAGAGCAACTGAAATATTTTTTCTTCTTCCACTCCTTTTTTTATTTTTTAAGTCTTTTTCCTTTCCTTTTCTAAGACAATTTCCTTCTTATTCCATCCATTTCTTTTTCTTATTTTCCTTGGACAAAAGCAGGTGTAGATATTTTCCCATGAACATACCAATTTTTGTTTGTCCCAGATCAGTTTTTCACATTGAAAAGGAAAAAAAAAAATTGTCAAACAAAAACTGGTTATCAGTATGATTACTTGGCAAAGTGTCTTGGGCTGAAAAATGTTTCCATCAATAGAGGATGGGGAAAGGAACTTGGGAGAGTCCTTCTGAGCTCCAAACTAATTTGTCATGTATATGATCTGATTAGTAAACCTGCTCCCATATATGTGTCAGTGTGTGTGCTATAGCGTTTTAGATGCAAAAGAGACAGCGGCTGAAGAAGTGATTTCTCATCTTTCAATATCCAAACACAACATCCACACTTAGGGAAAATTATCCCCATATTTCTCACCATTACAGCATTTTATAAGTTTTAACCCCATTTTGAACGGCTCCTATCCAAAAAAGAAAGAAACTGATTCCAGGCAGGATAAGGTTTTTTCACAACTTATATTGGATAAACTGAAATGAACTCCACAATTAGCAACAAAACTTGAAAGAAAAACATAATCCAAACAAAAATCAAGATTAGCAACAAGAACAAAATAGTTGTCTTAGACATCAATGTTCAGTAATCAGGATCAGGAAGACATAAATGTACAAGTTCATTGCATTCATTGCTGCTAATGTAAACATGCCTGCAATGATTGCTGATGCAAACATGCCTAGGAAAAAAGAAATGTCTGCAAAAGACATCAAAGGAAAGGAAACCTCTTCAACCCTCTTACATTAACATAGCAGCAATAATAGATAATATTGGAACATAGTATCAAAGAAGATCATAAAAGACAATAATCAAATTAAATTACAACAGATGTGGGGAATGATAGAAGTCTAACAACTGGCAACCACATTTTTGTCTTTTCTCTACTTTTCTTTACATTAATCAACAACAGTTAGTTGCATTAACAACGAAGCCATGTCAAAAACACTATAGGATGTTACTAAATAACAAATTAACAAATGCTAGCCACCACAAAAGGCTGAGTTTGTCTTGTTGCCACAAGAAGAGAGACCCTTGGGGGTGGTTCAGGTGAAAGAGAACCAAGGGTAGTTAGTGGGGAGGACTACTCTACCCCAAACGGTTCAATTAACCCGAAAGAAACCCGGACCCACCTAATTTCATCTCAAACCCAACATGGCGTTTGGGAGGGGGAGTGTATCTAGCCACCGGGACCGAACTGGTTAACCTCGACAGACCACATCTTCCCTGTAGAAAGGGATAATTTTCTTCGGTTGCAGGCAGGTGCAGAGCTGAGCTGCTCAAGAAACCCTCAAAGACCTCTCTGTCAGCAAAAGTGGCCTTCTAGGGTCTCCACTACCTCAGTCTTGATGGAGGAGGTTGTTCAGTCAGTTGTTGCGACGACGGAGACAATACTAGAAGACTCAACTCTAGTAGAAATCACCATGTTGGCCATAACCGAAGCCAGAGAGGAAGCTACCCCACAATTCCAACCACCGACCGAAATCCCAAATTATCAAGTACACAGTTCCCTTTTGATTCGAGAGGGTGGACAAAAAAGGGGCAAGGAGGTGGTTGTGGAGGGGGAGAGTGGTGCAAAAAATTAGGGAAGGAAGAAGGTCGACTCTACTTCGGCCTGGGTGACCTCAAAGCTATTGGAGCTGGGGAAGTTTTTTGGGGTATCGATAGAGGGCCTAGAGGAGGAGACAGTTAGCTACTTAGAGGGGATAGAGAAGAGGTTGTCAGCGGAAAAGGAAAAACTGAACACTAGAAAAGGGCGAAGTTCTATCACAAAAAACCAGGAAATGCTAAGACTCTCTTGGGGTGAATGAGAAGGTGGGGAAAGGGGAGGGGGAAAAAAGGGGTAGAGAAAAGTGAAAGGCCAAGGCAAAAAAGGGAGGGATGTCCCTATTGTATTTTCTTTATGGAGTTAAAAATCTTGTCTTGGAATGTAAGGGGTTTATGGTCAAGGAGAAGGATGGTGGTCTGTGACTTATTGAAGAGATGGAGGTCGGAGGTGGTTTTCTTGCAAGAATCCAAATTAGAAGTGGTGCAAGCTGAAACAATTAGGCATATCTGGGGGAAAGAGGAAGTTAGATGGATCAATAAGCCATCTAGAGGAAGTGCAAGTTACCATGTGGGATAGATCGAAATGCAAGATGATTGACTCCCACGTTGGTGATTTCTCCATTTTAATTGAATTAGAGTGGGAGGGGGAGTGAGGGGTTTATTTACTAATGTTTACGGCCCAATGTTAAATGAAGAAAAGAAAAGGCTTTGGGGGATTTATCCAAAGCAAGAGGGCCTTCCACAATTCCTTGGGTAGTAGAGGAGACTTCAATTTAACTAGATTTTTGGAAGACAGAAATGGAGGTAGAAACGGAGCTAGAGACAGGAGGCAATATGCAAATTTTGAAAATCAATTTGAATTGATATATCTTCCTCTAATAGGGGCCTAATTTACGTGGACAAACAACCATGAGAATCCTGTCCTAGTAAAACTTGATAGATTTTTGGTGTCCCCGAGGTGGGAAGACCTATTTCAAAACCTGAAACAGCAGGCTTTGCCAAGACCAGTTTTAGACCACTCCCCTCTTCAACTAGTTTGTGGTGCGCAAGTCCAAAGAAAGTCAAGCTTTAAATTGGAGCATGCTTGGTTTGAAGAAGAAGACTTTGTACCTTTTTTTAAAAACACTTGGACTGAAACTCAGGTGGTTGGAACAAGCTCTTACATTTTAGCAAAAAAAATGGGTGTAATTAAGGGGTCTTTAAAATCTTGGAAGGCAGAAAATTGGAATAAGTCTGAAAAAGAAAAAAGAAGGTGTCTTGAGGAAATCAAAGAGATAGATACAGCAGAGGAAAGAGGCCCCATTTCAGAGGAAGAAAAGAAAAGAAGACTATCAGCAAAACTGCTCCTAGATAATTTAGCATATAAGGATGAACTGAAATGGAGACAAAGAGAAAAGGTGAAATGGCTCAAGGCTGGGGAAAGAAATTCTAGCTTTTTTCACAAAATGACCTAGAAATAGAGTAAATAGAATCGAAAAGTTGGAACTTGGAGGGGAAGTTGGGGAATCTTGGCAAGACAAGAAAAGAATGGTTATAAATTTCTTCGTGAGACTCTTTAAGGAAGATTAGAAGAAAAGACCTCTGCCAGAGGGAGTTAAATTCAAAAGAATTTCTGAGGAGGGACAAAGATGCTTGGAAGCTCCCTTTTCTGAAGAGGAAATTTGGCAGGTGATAAAGAATCTAGATTCAGAAAAGCCACCGGGTCCGGATGGGCTTACCAATTTATTTTACAAAAGTTGTTGGGAAGTGATTAAAATAGATGTGATGCAGATTTTCCAGGAATTCCATAGGAATGCCTCATTGGAAAGAAACTTAAATACCACATTCATCTCTTTGATCCTGAAAATTGAAGGAGCCACAAACTTGAAGGATTTCAGACCTATTAGCCTCCTGAACAGCTTCTATAAGATTCTGGTCAAGGTTTTGGCAGAGAGGTTGAAAAAGGTACTGCCGGTGTGATCTCTCAAAATCAGTTTGTATTTGTCCCCGGTCGTCAAATGTTGGACAGCGTCTTGGTAGCAAATGAATTAATTGACCTTGAAAAGGCCTATGACAATGTCAATTGGAGATGTTTGGACTTTGCATTGGATAAAATGAATTTTGGGCAGATTTGGAGGAACCGGATAAAAGTCTGTGTCACCTCTCCCAAGTTTCCAGTCATCCTAAATGGCCAATCAGTGGGTTTTTTTTTTAAATTCTAAGGGGCTTAGTCAGGGAGACCCTCTCTCCCCTCTATTGTTCATTTGTGTGATGGAAATACTTACAAATTTAATTCAAAAAATAGGGGAGGGGGTGGGTGGTGGAAGGGCTTTGAGGTGGTTCCAGGAGGGGAGAATGTTCAGGTACTGCAATTCGCAGACAACACTTTATGTTTTATGGAAGCCAATGAAGATCACTTAGACTTATTAGTGGGAGTTCTAAGCTGGTTTGAAGTTGTGACAGGACTGAAAGTTAATTCGAGCAAAAGTTGTTTGATCCTAGTGGGAAAAGTGGAAAATACAGAGAACTTAGCAGAGAGATTAGTTTGTCAGGTGGGATTCCTTCCAACAAAGTATCTGGGACTCCCTCTAGGAGTAAAATGCACTTCAGTAATGATCTGGGAACCAGTCTTAGAACGGTTGGAAAAGAATTTGGCAACTTGGAAGCCTAAATACTTGTCCTTGGGGGGCAGAATTACCCTTTTAAAAGGCTCCTTATCCAACTTGCCGGCATTTTATTTCTCCTTATTCCCAATTCCAAGTAAAGTGGCCCAAAGAATTGAGAGGCTACAAAGGGGCTTTCTATGCCAGCTTCGGTGGGTCTTGCTTGGTCAATGTCAGCTTTGGTGAAGGAGATTTTGTGGAGCTGGGGGTTACAGGGATTGTCAAAGCTTGCTTCAGCTGTGTGGATGTCCATTCCGGCTGCAGTCATCAGTGCCATTTGGGCAGAAAGGAACAAAAGACTATTTCAGAATATCTATAAGGATCCGAAAAACCTGATATCTATTTCTTTAGGAAAGTTGATTTCTTGGGTCTCGGATTCAAAGGGAATTCAGGCTGCTCAGTTGGGGGCTAGGCTAAATTCTAGGAACCTATGGCTTCTGGAATTTTGTTATGTTTGGGTTGTTTCCCCATCTAAGGTGTTCCTTTGGGGGCCTTTGTACTAGTATTTCTTATCAATAAAGTTTACCTTACCTTTTCTCAAAAAAAATAAATAAATAAATAAAATCATTCTATATTGTACTATAGAGAAATAGAAAGTCACTTGGTCCAATTGTGCTGGATTATCATGAGGTTATAAGCTATGTGGAGTCACCTTGCAACAACTTCATCCGTTTATTCTATTTTCAATATTTTCTTTGAGGTAAGGAAAGGGCTGTTTGAGTGAATGGTATCTTTTACAGTGCATACCTTCACCTTTAAATGCTATATGCTGATAGATTTTCACCTGATATAGATAGCTTTTCAGTCAATGTAATGAGCACAGACATATCCAGTGGAACCTTAGACGAGTATTTGCTTACAAGGCACAAATAGATCCCATGATGACTAGTATGATAGGCTTTCTAATAGGCATCAATATTTACAATGGGAAAACAAACAAATTAGAATTCAATGAGACTTCTCTTATTTCCTTCTGTAGAAAGTTCAGTTTGTGTGTTAGGATAGCACTGTTTGCAGAATCAACGGATATAATGAAAGTTAGAAATAACATTTTTATCAATTAAGCATACACATAACATGATAACATCAAAGAAACATTTGCAAAATCATCAAAAAAGGAATGTTAAGTAAAAAGCCCCTTCAAATCATAAGGATAAAAAAATAATATGACAAATTCTATAGAAAATGAAAGCCTCTTTTCTTTTTCATCCTCGACATTTTCATCAGGTGCAACAAAAAGGAACTATGAAGGACTGATAATAACCTAAAACCTTAGGGGAATTCAGCTTAGGAGTCGTTAATAAACCCCTCCTTGCGACCTTCAAAGCCGGGACGCATGAGCTTTTTCTCTCTCTTTGCGATCCTCCGCAACTTCTTTTGATGAATCTTCTCAGCTATGTTACCTGACCTAGTCTGCTGCTTCTCCGCCCTAATCTTCTCCTTATTCTCGATTCTCTCCTTCCACTTCTCAACGTTTTTCTGATGCTTCTTCTTCTCTTTCTTTATGCTCTGCTTCAACAGTTTGGGATCATCGTGAACTTTAACCCCCGCAGCTCTAATTGTTGCTGCTTTCCAAGAATGCTTCTGGGAGATAACCTCACCCTTCTCTGGATCTTTCTTTGCTTCTTCGAGTCTCTTCGCTTTCTCTAGTTCCTGCAACTTTGACAGTTTTCGCTTCTTCCTGCCATGTTCATTCTCCTTCCCAATCTTAACATGAGTAAAAGTGAGTCCGTCAGAAGCCTCAGCTGCGTCTTTTTTTATTTTTTCCGAGGATTCGCTGACATTGAATTTCTTTTCTTGGGCCTCGGTATTGTTTCTTTTTCGTTTCCCTCGTTGAATTTCTTTCTTCTTCTCGTTCTTTGCTTTATCCAAGTCACCACCTTTTCGATTCCCTCGAAGCTCCTCGATTCTACGATGAAGCCGTTGCCGGAGCTCTTCGTAAGTCACCGATCGGTTTTCGGCATTGGAATGAGGATTATGTTCGGTTCCGCCCTCCCTTTCATTCTCTCCTTCTGATTTATCCTTGTACTTCTCTTTGCCATTTTCCAAACTCTGTTTGAGCAAGTCTAGGGTTGTTGAAGCTTTCTCGGGGTCTAATCGATCCCTCCGAGCTTTCTTGATGTTCTCTCTGGATTCATTCTTCGCAGAAGCTTTTGCAGTCTTGCTCAAGCCCTGAAACCACGGCTTGTCTTTATCATCAACAGGAAGATAGAACCTCGCAGGTATGAGCTCTATCAACTTGTCGAAAAACAGAGAGTGATCGTGTATAGAATGGCCCGGAGTCTCCTTCTTCTTCATCTGTTCAAAACCGACGACAAAAAAAATACAAAAATCTTCCCAAGCCTCCAACTCGAGCGGGTGCGAGGGATTGAGGCGCAGAGAAAAATGAGCGAAGGTGGAAAGAAATGAAGAGTCTGGGAGTAGGGTTTGATATGTGGTGATATGGCTAGTAGTGCTGTGAACGGTTCGGGTCTGGTCGGGACAAGATAGAACCGTTCTGAACCGACTGTTAAAATCAATAGTATCGGAATCGAACTAGACCCGAACGGTTCTATTATTTCAAAACCGGTACCCAACCAATGGGTAATCGGGACAATTGGGTGTAACTAGAGGTGTAAATCAGGCCGTGTTGCTCGTGACTCAGTATGGCTCTGCATGATTTTAACTTGGCCTAGACCGATGGTCCATGGGCCATACCGCGGCCTAACACAATTGTATGGGTCGATGGGCCATTCTGGGCTTAGGGTTTTAGGTCAATAGACTGGGCTGGCACGGGCCGCCCTATCATGTCGTTCCACTCGTGACCTATGGGCTAGCACGGCCCATTGATCCATACATAATATTATATAAATTATAATTATATAACAATATATAGTAGATAGTATATTAATAAAATAAATAATATTTTCAATTTTATTATACTATTTTATTTAATTATCGTATATATAAGCAATTGTATATATCAAAATTCATATAAAATTAAAATTTTAAGTTTTTTTTATTTTTTAAAATGAATAACTTTAGTCGAATGCACGACCCGTTTTAAACCTCTAGATCTAACCTGATTGGACCCGATGAAAGAAGAAGTCATACTTAAGACCTGTAATTTTTATAAGAGAAGAACATTTTGTTTAATAACCTATTATCAGTATATGTGATTAATCTTGCTAAAAATCAATCTGTAAACTGCCTAAAAAAACAAATGAAATGGGGAAAGTTGGGTAGACTGGCTGGGTTGCATTGCAGAATGAAATGGGGTCTATCAAGTTCCAAATACACCCCATCTATTCTTTACCGGAAAAAAAAGGAGAAAATGAAACAAAAACCACATCTGTTTTATGTTCTAGAAGTCTTCAAAATGGAACAAAAATCAGAAGCCAGAAGGTCCAAAACTTAGCCTTTTCATGCATGATGCTTTGGACGTTGGGACTCCATTTCCAGGTTTGAACTTTGATATGAGCACAAAGCCACAGAGCGTCGAAGAAAAAGATTGAGTTGAGATTTGAACAATGAGCCAATGAACACGCAAAAAAGTCTTGAGCTGAGATCAATAACTTTCTGTTTTCCCCTCCATTTGTTTTTATTCAATATTCAACGAGGAACACGAACAACTGAAGTGAACTGCCGAACAGAGGAAATGAGGAAATGAGGAACTGAGTCGGTAACGGTGAATCCTGAGAAAGTAATGAGCAAAAAATGAAAAGGCCAATAGGGTTTTAGGTTTTAAACCCTGCCTAGAATATTATATATATATATATATATATATATATATATATATATATATATATAAACATGTAAAATATTAAAATATAATAAGTAGGTATATATATAATCGGTTCGGGTCTAATTGGTTCGGGGCAACCAAAACCAGTCCCAAACCGACAATAATCGGGACACAAAAAATAAAACTTGAACCAACTCTTCGGAATGAATTATAGAACCAGAACCATCATAAACAGTTCGCATTGTTCGGGTCTACTGGGTAGACCCAACCCATTGACAACCCTAATAGTCAATGCTTCTGATGAGAATAAAAATTATCATATTTTTATCTCCAAATATTCAGTCTTTTATATTTAATTAGTACTTAATTAGACTCATTATTCTTGTATTTCGATTCAGGGCATGAAAGAATGCGTCAAGAGAAAAACAAGGCTAATCGGGCAATTTTACCCAGTTTCGGCACCGCGAGATGATTTGAGAATAGCTCTCCCATTCGGATTTCGATTGAAAAGATTCAAGATGCATTGGAAAGATAAGGGAGAAAAAGAGGAAGGTGATAGCAAGGAGAAGACAAGCTCATAGATCTTAGCTTCAAGGGTGACATCATGAGTTCTTTCTTACCCTTTGTTTGTTTTATTTCATTTATCATGAATTAATTTATTTGTAACTAGGGTTGTGGGAAGCCTAACCACGACAATGAATTGATTTTTATTCTGATTTATCCAAGATTGTTATTTTCATATTGTCTATGAATTATTATGCATAATGCAACTAAGAGCTTGGCCACCTCTTAATTGATTTGGTTTATGKGAATGAATCGAGAGAGGAATTMACATAATYGAYTGAATARTTCATAGTGWGAATTGAATGGTATATAGAGATATATATACATGATTCATCTGAYRATATAAGTTTTTCATAGAACTTAATGCATTTCTATCACAAGAACTCTAGTCGAGAGGTCAAAGGATTACTTGATAGAGGTAGATTTGATATATCCTGGGAGAGAATATTAAATAATTTTGGAAAAACTTATGAAAATAATAAATTATCTTGGTTAATCTAATAAATTGATATCCATTGGAATGGTTAGATGGACCAACAGTCCTAGCACTTTTAATTAGATCGTTGCAAGTTTTGTCATTGATTGCCCTTATTTTTATTTCTTTTTCTTCTATTCTTAATTTTCAGTAATTCTTATTGTTAGATCTAAAATTCGGTTGTCCAAATAATTAAGGAAGGCTATAGTTCTAATATTTATTTTGTTAAATCCGTGTGGGAACGATATCTTTATACTACTTAATAACTAGTGCGCTTGCTAGGTTTATATAATTATAGCTATCAGCTTCATAGACTCTACGATAACCAATGGATTAGAATCCCTACACCCTTCTTCATAACGATTTTCTAGCATCAAAGTTGTAGATCCTTTTCAGAAAGACAAACATTGGACTACAATCCTGATGTATAATGCACCAGTGGGGACTTGTGCGATGTGCTTTGTTAAGTGAAAATTAAACAATAGAAATACATAGAAGTATATAATTGTTTTATATAACTTTTTAATAACCAATTCGATCAAAATCGACCCAAGTTGATTGGTTTTCTAGTATTTTCAATCATCTTTGGTTTAGCAATTTTCCAACTCGACCAAGTTAGGTTAGTTTCGATTTGGCGATTTGTAAACTAACCAAAACTGAACCAACCCGACCATATATATATATATATATGTATATATATATATATATATATATATATATATATTAAATATATCTTTTTAATAAAGAAAAGTGGGAAAATTCTCATATTTCTTAGTCTAAAATATTTTATATCATAAATTTATTTTTTTTATTTTTTAATAATACCACTATAATTTATTAAATTTATTTTTTAAGTTAAAATATTTGAACAAACAAAGCAAACCAAAAATAGACCCCAAAATAATACAACCCGAGTAGGTAGATTTTCACTAATGGTCAATCGGTTTCAGGTTACAAACTCTCGACCTAAACAGGTTGATTTGGTTGGCGAAACAACCTGCAATCGACCAAACTAAACAGGTTGATTTGTTATATAATTATTTAGATATTTTAATGTTTTGTTATTTAAGATATTTAGTTATTGAAATATTTAAATAATGTTTTATTTTTTAATGTTAAATTTGTATCATTCGAATAACATTTAAATTGAATAATTCATAAAATTATAGTTTACATTGTTGCTACATAATTTCATGATGAATTATTTAGATATTTCATGATGAATTTGAGTTAATTTAGGAGGGAATCTCTCGACTAAATTAGAGATAATTTAAGAGATAAATAGGAGTTAGAGATAATTTAGGAGATAAATAGGAATTAGACAAAATTTAGGAGAAAGTGGGGGAAAGTGGTGACACTTGGCTAAGCATTAGAAAAGCAAATCCCTCTTTCTTTATAGTTGTTAGAAATAGTTAAGCCCATGTTATTTCCTTATTGGTTTAATGGTTAACTATGTGGAATAAAAAAAAAAAATTCAAAATTCAAAACAAAAAGGACATTAGGAAGGGAGTATAGAGCAAGGAGAGGCATGGTAGCATGGATCGTCTTGTTATATATATATATATATAGAGAGAGAGAGAGAGAGAGAGAGAGAGAGATGGATAGATAGATAGATAGATAAATAGATAGATAGATACAATCAAAGAAATAGTCACATGTGGCTTGAAATCACATTTGTGCCCTGTAGAGTAGAATGCGCCTCACAAAGGCCCCACATGTGCATTGGGGATATCTTCCATACTTGTCATTGGGAGATGTTTTCAATACACGATTGAGATATATTGTAGGGCATTTATGGGGTGTGCTCTGTAGGGCATAGATGCAACTTCAAAATTAGGATCTCCTCCTCACATAGCGCACCTCACACTGACCTTACAGATACATCTCACATGAATAATAACAATTAAGTACGAGAGATGTTCCTGATACATGGTGGGATGTGCTTGTGAGGTCGGTGTGAGGTGCACTCTTTAAGGAGCAGATATGGCCTCGTGAATTCATAGGTCTTTAGTTGATGTTGATTCCCATACACCTTAGATTTGAAAATCATCAAAATGTGGGGTCAATTGACCTACGTCCAACCCTAAGATACAAATTTGGGGCTCAAAACTAGTTGAATCCGAGGTCAAGTCCAAGTTTACCAATTCATACCTAATTCGAGTTTAATAAATACAACTATACAACTCAGACCTAATCCACGTTTAACCGAATATAGCTCAAGTTGGGATGGGTCATGCTATATGGGTTGGATGGATTTAATTATAAGAATTTAATGATGAGAAAAATATATTTTAAATATAGGTTTTAATGAAAGAGAATAAGAAAATATTTGTATTTCCAATTGGTTTTAAATTTTACATTCCATTTCCATCATTAATAAAACATTTCTTTTTTATCATACTTATTATTGTTTAATATGTATTTTAAAAATGTTCCCAATTTTTTAATTTCTATTATTTTCATTTTATCCATTTTTGAATTTTATTATTTAATCATGGCAACATCATCCCATTTCCATCATTAGTAAAAATATTTCTTATTTATCATACTTATTATTTTTAATATATATGTTAAAAATTTTCTCAATTTTTTTAATTTCTAATTATTTTTTCATTTTATTATTTAATCGTGGCAACATGGATTGACCCATTTGACCCAAAATGGTTTAACTTCTTACCACAACCTAGATGAAAACACTATTTTTTCTAGGTAGATTTTAAAAGTATAAGCTTTTATGTTATTGAAATTATTAATTTATTATGGATTTAATTAATAGAACTTAATGATGAGAATAAACAAAAATGGCTTAAATATATGATTCAATGAACATGAGTGCAAGTTAATAACTTAAGTTTTGGATTTACTGAAAGGGAATTGAATGCATTGAATATCTTAAAATTACCTCTTTCCAACTCATTTAATATCAATAACTAATTATCCTATTTGTCATCATTTTTATCAATAAATTTAAATATAGAGGGGTAAATTTTGTCCTAAAAAAATTTTAGAAACAACTAATTACCACACATATATATATATATTACAAAACCAAATTTCAAACATATTTGAAATCCATTACCGGCAATTTAGGTTTCCATCAAAGAGTGTAAGCCCTATCATTCACTTTGTCCAACAAAAAGGTTGATCTTATCACTATGATCACCCACTTAAGTGAGTTTTTAGACTACCTCAATATACATAGATTTTGATCCTCAATGGATCTCACTGATTAGCATATTAAAAACAACCCAATCCAACACTTAGTGCAGTACCATAATCAATTATAAGGGTTATGTATAACTTTTTAGTTTTGCTCATCAATCTCTAAGGTCTAAGGCATAACTAAAAAATCGTCCAAGTTTAATGTTTCATCCAAACACACACTACATGTGCTTTGGGGTTTAACCTCAGTAGCTGAGACAAGCTGCCCCAACTTCTTTGGTAGGACATTAGTGTCAACCTTGGTTGGATAAACTCCCCATTTCTATCCAACGGCTGAGAACATTCTAAACTAACACAAGTCTCATTAATGTCCAATTTAAGGGGTAATTTCACATAAACATATCAATATCAACATGAAACAATAATATATTTTTATTCATTTACAATAAATGTATCTGTACGTCAATTTAATTGGAGCTAAGGGCATACAATATCTAACACCATCAGTATGAAAATTTGGGGAAGAAAAAATTGACATTTCTAGTCATATATTTTGCATCATGCTAAGAAGAATAGAAAATGGACATGTTGAACAACTATTAAATGACAAGATTTAAGACGACAAAATGCTATCAACTTTTGCATTTGTTGCTCTTGATAAAAATTTCATGCAGATTGGTGGCTTTGCCCCAATCAATGCTCGTACCGAATTAGGTAGAGACCATATGCAATCTCCACAAATCAGGCCATAATCTACAGATGGACCAAAAGCTTTTGCACTTTCCTTTTTTGTTTTCTCCCACACATACAATATCAAGCTATCGACGCACATATCCAATGACAAAGTAAGAGCCTAGATAGAATGGTATTGCCATTGCCATTGGGACTAGAATAAACCTTGCCCACTTCTTATCAATAAAATCTCTAATCAAGTTAATGAGAGTAGCCACCATAAAGAACATGAAGCGAAGTGTAATGCAACATTTAAATGGATAGTGCAAAGAATGGTGGAATGCTTTATATACTTATTCTCATAGACATTGAGATCAAGTAAAGGAAATCTTGCAAATCTATAATCATCCACTGTAGTGAAGAACCATTGGAAGAGAGACCATAAGAAGCTAAATGAGAAGAACTTGCCTAATGATTTGACTTGGTTCCTAAATAATATATAAGAGAAAATCAATCAGAGATCTCAACATTCAAATTGTGAAATTTAATGAGAGAGAAACATCATGGTTTATCAAATAAATCTTACTTAGCAAGCTTAGCTCCTTGAGGAGTGTGGAAGCTATTGATAAGGTGTGTAGTTGTAGTGCCACTAGGGTATGTCAATTTAAAATCGACGATCATGATCTGATATTAACCATGAAATACGAAGTTATAATAATACTTGAAAAAATAAAATGATAAGAAAAGCAAGTTTGTTTCAAGTCTAACATTCAAAATGGAGGTGGTTGGTGGTATTGGAATTAATGGCGACTACCGTGGGGGTGGAGGAGGTGGCAGTGGCGGCGGTGTTTGACCATACGTTGAACAATGATTGAAGGTACTTTTTGGGTTAGGTTGTAAGAGGGAATGGCAAGAAAAAGATAATAGTGAAGGTTTAATAGGGTATTTTGATAATTTAACGCCTTATGTCATTTGACTTAAGGGCTAAGGGGATATTTGTCATAATGTAAAAGTTTAGGGGGATCTTGGTTGCAAAAACAAGTTCTAGGGTCTTTGTCACAGATCCCATAGTACAGGGGTCCATATAATTTACCCTATTTTTATTAAATTTAATTTGTATTTTTCTTTATATCTCCGATCATGATAGTGGATATCTGTTTATGATAAGTCCCATGCCCTAATAGTTTATATCAACGAATTATTTTCTTTTTATATCATTATTCAAATGCGTTGAAGTCTAATTCATTATTCAAATGTATATATATAGAGAGAGATAGAATTAAAAAATAAAAATAGTTTTAAATTATCTGTTATAAATATTTTATATCAATCACAAAAGTAGGGTATGGCACCTGTAAACTCAGGTTAGGATCAAAGACAGGTTACTGTTACCATCAAATCCTAAAACAAAAACCAAAATCGAAAGATAGGAGTAATGTGTGCTTTTTCCCTTTTTTTGGTACGACTGTGGCGTTGCTGGAATGATGGATTTGGACTTTGGATGAAGAATCCTTCTCTGATGCAGTGAAGCCATTTCTCATGTTAATTGTTGATGTATGGAAGCAGGGATAGGACCTTGGGATTCTCTATGTAGTACGTGCAACTTTAATATGTGCACGTGAGGTGGGGGACTCGTCACGAGTTTATTAAAAAATGGTCAAACAGCAAGAGAGAGAGATCATGAATAAACAAAGTTGAGAGGAGTTTCAATTTGTGATAAAGAGCTTTGGAACTTTAGCCGTTAGACAAAGACCCCTTCGTTAGGGTTGTTAATTTCAAAGAAGATTGTCATTTGACTATTTAAAATTTTTCAAAAGCTCAAACTACCATTTTCTAATTTATTTTATCCTTTTTTTAATTTATGAAATTATCTCACTTTGTTTTTTACACCTTATACTGTTCTTTGTCTTCTCCAATAAAGAAGATTCATTTACAGAAAGAGAGAGAAGAGATCAACAACATGAAACCAGACATTAATAAATCTATGGATGCAATTGAAAACAAGATGAAACAAGTTCATGAAGAAGAGGAGAAATTAATTAGTGGCTATGAAAACTAAAAGAGGAGTTATTGGTTCTGGAGGTGAAACTTATAGAAGAAATTGATAGTATTAGGGCTAAAAAGCTACAACTAAAGCACAAAAAGCAAAGTTTGAAACTGAGTGGGAACTAGTTGATGATGAAAGAGAAGATCTTCAAAGAGAAGTAGAACGTGTTGCTGAGGAGAGAAAAGCAGTCTTGGAGTTCCTTAAAGATGAACTTGATAGCCTAAAATTAGAGAAGGATGTGCTGCGGGATCAATTAAAACATATGCTGCTGAATCTCTTTCTTGTGAGAAAGAGGCCTTCATTAACTAGCAAGATAGAGCATGAACATTGAGATGCAGAATTGGATAGATGCATTGATAAGAGGCAAGAAGAAATAGAAAGTTATTTGAGGGAGAAGGAGGAAGCCTTTGAGCAAGAGAAAACCAAAGAACTTCAGATTAGATGAGAGAATAGAAATCAACATGGATCGTGATCGTAAGGAAAATGAGTGGGCTTAGCCAAGGAACTCTATTGAAGAACTGCAGATCCAAAGTGAAAAGCTGAAGAGATAGAGAGAATTATTGCATGAAGATAGAAAGGAAATTGATGCTCAGATAGAGCATCTTAAAAAATTAGAGGATTTAAAAATTGTCTCAAACTATTGCCCTATCCGTAATGCAAGGAGATGGTTCAGGACATGGAATGGATGATATTCAGGGATCTGGTGGCTGAGACGATCCGAGATCTTGTTGTCTTTGCCCCAAAAGTTGTTTTCCCAGTCGCTTTGTTGAAGCAACATATCTCCATTTGGGACAGTAAGGTTTTAAGAAAAAATGGCAAGAAGAAGAAAATAGAAATATTTTTGTAATTTAATGCCTTTCGTTATCTGGCTTAACGGCCCAGGGGTTATTTGTCATAATATAAAATTTCAGAGGGTCTTTGTCGCAAATTGAAGTAGTATAGGGGGGTCTCATTACCCATACATGAAAGTCAAACTCTAGCTAATCTGAGAAGTGAGAAGCGTCCCAGAATTCCTATTGATTTGATAATCTCCCGTTCTTTGTTTATGAAGTGGTGGGTTTTCATCGGAAAACAATTTTTTATGCTTCTGGGTCTTGAGTCATGAAGACTGTAGGGATCATTTGGACATAATTTTACATAGAGTTGCTTCTTCTGTTAAAGGAGGAACTGTAATATTTGATTCATAAATTCAAACAATACAAATTAAATATTCAGACAAAGCCTCTCCATTTGAAGAATCTTCATGAAGACAATCTATTATCAGGAAGGAAAAGGATCTTATATGATCAAGATCAAAGTCAAAATGAAATGCAGGGAAAAATAAAAGAATTTCTACTCTGTTCTTGTTTGATCCCTGCTATCAGTTTTATTATCTCCGGCACTCAAATCCAAGTATTTTCTTTTGGAGGGGAAAAAATTTAAAAAGTAGGCCAAAGTGAGAGATCAAAAAGGGGAGAATGAGTTGGTGAATAATGGTTAAGTTAGAAGAGAGAGATTGATCAATCAATCAATCAATCAATGAAAGTGGGAAGGGGAAGGGGAAACAACACTCTGATTGGAGAAGCAGATGAAAGAAGAGGCCTTCTTCAGAATGCCGATGAGAACTCGACCTCGTTTGGGGACCCAACGCGGAGCTCTCCCTCCGGAACGAGCTCGGCCGTTGCGCCTTGTATTTGCGGCTCCAAACCCCCAATAATGTGGCCCAGCTGTGGTGTTCTGAGTCTGAGAGTTTGCCGCCATGGCTGAGCTCGAATTCAGTGAGAACTGAGAAGTATCTGGGAAGCGGGGCGAGTCGCTTCACACACTGAAGCTTTTTGCTATATCTCGTTTTCTGGCAGCACTTCGACTTGAGAGCTGAGAGAACTGAGACTTCCGATGACGATGGCTGTTTGTTTTCAGTTTGTTTGCTATAAATAATTGGTGAGTTGGCTTCTGGGTGTCTCCAGCTTGACCACTAAAGCTTGACTGAGTCTCTCTTGTCTCTTGTCTCGCCCAATCCCAGTACTCAACCTGAACCAACCCACTATTGCAATAGGTTGGACCAGAACGAGTCTCCTCAAACCAAACACGCTTTGTTGGTTTGCTCTTTGTATTACGACTTACCATAGTGGCTAACCCAAGCTGCGACCGAGTCCTACTGACCCATTTCTCTCTTTGGAAATCCAACCCTTTTGATCAAAAGAAATTTCCCATTTTGCACTATTTGGTCGTAACGCCAATCCAAAAGAGACAAGGGCATTTGAGTGAATTGAATTCACTAATATTTTGTTATGTTTAGCCTTTTCTTTCAGATTTTCTGAATTCTTTTAAGAGTTATTAAAGTAGAATAGTAATTCTGTTAAAGGGAAATAATAAGAATTAATGTGGTAGTTTTTATTGTTAATAATATTTTAACATTCTTTTACACTTGTCAATTTGACTCAATTATAAAGAGGGGGATTATTAAAATTATTAAACAGAGTACGAGTACGATGATAGCTCCACGATATTATACTACTTTATTGGATTATAATCTTCTTTTCTTTTCATTGCGCAAAGAAATTGAAATCATAACCGTTGTTTGTCAATCTAATCCTAATATTGATTGCAATTATGAGTTGATAGCCGTATAGGGTTATGACAAGGGAAATGCTAGAGGTGTAAAGTGGGCCGTCACGGCCATGCCGCCCTCCCCGGTGTATAGTTTGGGGGTCGGCTCGGCATGGCCCATGGCCTAAGTCTATGTGGGCCGGTGTTGTGCCACAGGCTGGGTTGACCTGTGGGTTAAGTGAGCCCATAGATTAGGTCAAAGTTATTTTTGCTTATTTACTTAAAAAAATCGAAAAAAAATTGAAAATTTTAATTTTATATAAATTTTGGTGTATACAATTACTTATATATAATAATTAAATAAATTAGTATAATAAAATTGAAAACAATTGTTTATTTTATTAATATATTATATACTATATATTATTATATAATTATAATTTATATAATATATTATATATATATAAAAATATATATAAATAGTATATATGGGCCGTGCCGCGGGCTGGGCCGTGCTGATACGTGGGCCACGAGTGGCACGGCCTGCTTGGTCGTGCTGTGCCGGCCAGGCCTGCAAACCTAAAACCCTAGGCCCAACACAGCACGGACCATTGTGTTGGGTTTGGCACGGCCTGCATGCCATCGTGCCGGGCCGGGCCGTGAGCAGCACGGCCCGATTTACACCTGAAATGCTGTTTTCTGACAAAAAAAAAATCTATTACAACACTTGCTACTTTGTCTTGGAGAAGTTATTGACAAAGCTGTGAGCTCCTTAATGGCTGAATGAAGCTGAATAGGTATGCAAATCGAGTGGGCTGCATCAGGTTTAACGTCTAGTCAGTTTCAATCCTAAATAATGTAAGGCCCAAAGACCGGACCATGCCCTCCCTTTCAAACGCCGGACCAGTCCGAACAGAAAATTGACAATTTGACATATTCAAGTTGGGCCCAGGCCTATGCCGGGCTCGGGTTGGTCAATTTAATTCAAATGGGCCTATTAAGCTTAAAATACAAAAAAGCTACACGGACCTATGTTTTGTCACTGACTTAAATATTTAGATAAGAATTTTATATGTTTTGCATATCATCATGCATTGGACGTGTGTATTTGTGAGGCATATGTATGTATATATGTAATATATGTATAACATATGTATGTGTACACATGCAAGTAGCCAGAGTGGGCTGGGTTAAAAACTTAAAATTGAACCTGGGCTACCTAGGGGCTAGACTCGAGCCCAACCCAAAAAATAGAAAAGTTTAAGGTTTTGGGCACAAGCCCAGCCTAAGGATAAAAAATTCAAGCCCAATTAACCTATGTAGATTGGGTCTATCCGGGTCAGGTTGGGACTGCCCAAGTTTCACCCCTAAAAGGCTAAAACTAACATTGGGTTTATTACAGCCAACTATTGTTTGGAAACCAGCCAGCTGAACTAGTTAGACCATGATCCAGGCCCCTAGCTGGTTAAGTCATACCTGACTGGCTTATTTAACCAATAAATTAGTGAACCATTCCAACTTTTATGAAACCATCCAGGTCACAATATGAATAGAAAGTTCAAAATGGTAACGACAAACTTGAACCTAGACCTGTTCATGGGTTGGTCTTAGGCTTTGTTTCTGTATTAGCAGAATATACAAAATATATTCAAGCCCGAAGCCTGAGCCCGACCAAAAATTTGGAAAAAGATTTTTTTTCTTTTTTATTCAATAAAAACTATTTTATTTATATTAAATGACCTCAAAACCTAAAAAATAATGAAAGATCTCACTATTACTTGAAGAAAGAGAATAATAATAAAGAATATATATATATATATATATATATATATATATATATATAATACATTATCATGTTGGGCTCGAGCTTAGGCTGGGATTTTTTGAGAAAGCCCGAGCCCAGGCCAAAAAAAGATCGCCCCCGGTGTTTTAGGCCCAAGACTGAGCCTAGCCCGAAAAAAGGTCAGGCCTAGTGTTTTAGGCCCAAGCCCAAGCCCATGGACCTGAAATCCTATCCAAGCCCGACTTAGATCGAGCAGGGCCGGGCTGGCCCATTGGGCACCCAACCCATGAGCAGGTCTACTTTAACCCAAGACCTTTTATTTATTTATATATATATATATATATATATATATATATATATATATATATTGAAGTTACTTATTTATATGCATTTTCTTGTCATTAATTCGTCTCTTTATTTGCATTTCGTTGCATCTCTTTAATGTATATATAACCTTAGTACACACTTATTTGAAAGAGACTTGAACCCTAGTCATTTATTTTAAAAACTTAAAAACTAGCCACACACACATGTATGTATGTATGTATGTATGTATGTATGTATGTATGTATGTATGTATGTATGAGAATAGTTCCCCATGTTTCCATGTTTGTGGAATTTGTCTTGACCAAAATACCCCTTTTAGAACTTAGTCCATCTCTACCTTGAGGGTAGAAACTATAATTTCAATACAACTATTAAATTCAATTTATTCCCTCACATTAAACTTATATATTTATAGCATTAACTCCTATTCTCTTTCATTGAATCTTATGTTTAACTTACCTTTATTCTCATCATTAAATTCCAATAATTTAATAGGTCTAAGTGGTGGGTAAGTAGTTCAACCATAATTAAATACTAAAAATTTTAAAATATACAAAATATAAAAAGTAAAAAAGTTTAGAGACAATTCTAATATAACATATTAGCCATATTAAATAAAAATAAGTATGATAAATAATAATTACTTTTATTAATGATGTAAGTGAAATTTGAAATTTGAAATTTGAAATTCAAAATTGATCTAAAAATGAAATCATTTTCCTAACTAGATGGTGAGTCAATGGTTGGACCAAATAGATAAACCCACAATTTCAAAATTAAATATAAATTAATATTTAAAAAGATAGAAATACCAAGGAAGTATAGAAATTTTGTAGAAAATATTTGAGCACATCTCTAATATTATATATTCATCATATTAAACAAAAATAAGTGTGAACTGTTGTCATTAATGATGGAAATAGCTAAAATACAAAAAAGAATAAAGAAAACAAATGTTTCATCCATAGTCCATTAACTTGGTCAAATAAGCCATTTGCTTCACTAATACACACCATGCTTTGATTACTTATCTTTATTACATGGGTTTTGAATATAACATCAAAATTATTATTACTATTGTTGTTTCTTTTATTGTTATTGTTGTCATTTGAAACTATCATGTGCAGCACATGTACATTTATACACACACACACACACACACACACACACACACACACACTAATTGAGCCAAGTCAATCCAAGCCAACTCAAGTGATAAGTGTCTGGTCTTGACTCCCCCTACATGGTCAAGTTATGGTCAAGCTTATTAGGTTGTAGGGTCAGGTTAGAGTTTTGATTATTTAACACAACTTGGGCATAGGTTTACCTATTCAAGCCCATTAGGTCATAATACCCCTATACATATAAAGGGCATTGTAATTTGGTCATAATACCCCTATTGTCTAGCCCCTTGGAGCAAATAAAAGAAGAAAAAATAATAAATAGAGAGGCACTTTATGAGGAAGTTTTAGGTGGGGAGATAGCTAAGGAGAAATTTCAAGTGTGGAGATGATTTAGGTGATTGGGAATGTGTGTGTGTGTGTGTGTGTGTGTGTGAGAGAGAGAGAGAGAGAGAGAGAGACTTTAAGAAAACATGGGATTTGAGGAAAGAGAGGGAAGCCAATGGGAGAAGCCTCAATTGGGTAAGGGGAGGGGGGACACCATCTAACGTGGGCATCTTTGTAACAACAAGGAAGGCTTTTGTAGGGGGGCTTTATAGGAGGTCCAAGGGTTGAGCCTCCAAACCAAACAATATGTGAAAATTTTCAAGAGATTTTTTGGTTAAAAAAAATATTATGAATGATTTTTTAGTTTAAATTGTTTGTTTTATATATAACCAATCAAATGAAGATTATTATTATAACTATATTTTATTTATTTTATGTTTTTAAAACTAATGCATGTTGTTTATGAGGGCTAAGCCTCTTATAATCCAAGGCTATAGCCTCTTAGCATGTTGTGATAAGGCGATTAATGCCATAAATATAAGGTGCCTAAAATATACATTTTATGATAAAGTGGTTGCTTTTAGATTCAAACCAGGCTTTCAAAAGAAATATAAATCAAACATACATTTTCAAGCTTGTCAACCCAAATAGATGCCCTCTAGGGTAGGGGTGCTCATGGTTCGGTTAACCGAACGTGGAAATTTTATTTGAACCAAAACGAGATTACCAATTTTTGGAAAACAAAAAATCAAAACCAATTGGTTAACCAATTGATTAGTTCGGTTTTTGACTGATTTGGTTCTTTAGTTTAATTATATAATATAAATACTAGAAATATATGTAATTTATTACATTATAAATATATATTATATATAAATTGTATAGAATCTAGTTAATTGGTTTGGTTAACCACTACCGGTTTTTCATATTGGTTAACCAAAACCGAATTAGTACCTTTGTTTTTTCCAAAACACCAATCTAGAACTGAACTGATTGATTTGGTTAACTGGATTTTTTTTTGTTTGGTTTCATCAAATTTGGTTTGATTTTTTTTTTTTTATTTTATAGTTTTTGATGATCACCCTTACCCATTGTTAAGGCCAGATTCAAGATACAAAAGAGAATTCCTAGAGGATGGTGAAATCACAAAGAAGGTCAAAGTGGTTTATAGCTATTGTGGTAGGTTAGACCCTAGTGCTTTCCTATATTGGTTAGTAGATATGGAAGATTACTTTGATTGGCTTAACATGTTTGATACCCAACACATTTGCTTTACCAAGATAAACTTAGTAGTGTCTGCCAAGCATTATTCACAAGGGATCCAACAGAACATCAAGTGTCTAGGTGAGACATCCATTACTTTGTGGGCTGAAATGAAAACTAAATTGAAAGAAAAATATCTTCCTACATGTTATAAAAGGTAATTATTGGAGCAATGGATGAACTTTAAAAAATGGTTGTTAAGTGTAACTGATTACCTTGACCAATTCAAGGACTTGTCTAAGAAATTTAATATAAGGGAAGAACAATGGGTAACTCTTACCAAGTTCATTAATGGATTAATATCAGAACTAAAAAGGGAACTAAATCTGCATTCTCTTGACACTGTAGAAGAGGCTTTTTTACCATAAGGCCTTAAAGCTTGAAAAGTTCTAAGAGTTTTCTACCTTTCTTTGTGTGTCTTCCTAAGCATGAGAGACACAAGCACCCAAATCCGTGTCCAAGTTAGTGTATTTGCAAAGGACCAATAGGCTTGCATAGTCAAAACCATCAATGTGTAGTGGTAATAACAATCCTATTCATAGAACCAACACTAACACTACTACTAGTTCTCAATCACGTTGTCCAAATCGAACTTTAATCATAGGCGCAGATATAGAAGTGTCTTTTGAGAGTAAAGATATTGATCATGTTGTTGAGTCTTTAGAGGAACCCTCTGGAATTGAATTTAAAAAGGATCACAGTTGTGTTGACGATAACCACCTTAATTTTATGAGATGCATTTTGTTAACTCCTACTAAGATAAATGGCTTGAGGCACACTAGCATATTTCAAGCCTATTTTAAATGTGGGGAAGTTGTGTGCAAGTTAGTCGTTGATGGAAGTAGTTCCATGAATGTTGTATCCAAATCTACTATATCAAGAGTGAAAATTAAACTTGAATTACACACACAACCATATAGAGTAGTTTGGGTAGATAAGACTTCTTTACCCATTACTGAGAGGTGTTTGGTTCCTATCCAAATTGGTGATTATTCAAACAAGATATGGTACCATGTTCTACTTATGGATGTTGCTCATGTCTGATTAAGGTGTCCATGTTTTTAGGATATGAATATTACCCATTATCGACAGCCAAATACATACACCATAAAGCATAATGGGAAATCTATCCTTATGAAACCAGCTAACCCATGCAAGAAGGATAAATCCAAAAAGAAGGGACTTTTTATTAACCCTCTAGAAAGGAAACTTTTGCACATTTTGATTCAAAAGGAAATTGAAAATGAACACAAAGAATTAGGTGTAGTTTTATTTGTTGTGGCCAAAGAAGATGATAGGGTTGCTCCTATAGAGTTAATTATAAATTCACTAAGATCACAACCCTATTGAAAGAACTCCAGGATGTGGCTCTAGAAGAATTGTCACGTGAATTACCGCCTTTGAGAGACATTTGACATGCCATTGACTTAGTCTCAAGATCTCAATTGCCTAACCTCCCACATTATAGGATGAACCCAAATGAACATGTTGAATTACAATGACAAGTGGACGAACTTTTAGGAGGTTTCATTTGTGAGAGTTTAAGTCCATGTGTTGTGCCAGCCCAATTAACCCCTAAGAAAGATGGATCTTGGAGAATGTGTGTATTGGTAGTCTTGCAATTAATAAGATCACAGTTAAATTTAGATTCCTGATACTTCAATTTGATAATATGTTGGGTCTCATGGCTGGTACACAATGGTTTTCCAAAATTGATCTTTGAAATGGGTATCATTAAATCCATATTAGAATTGGTGATGAATGTAAAACTGCTTTTAAAACTAAGGATGGGCTATATGAATGGCTAGTCATGCCCTTTGTCTCAACTAATGCACCTAGTATATGAGATTTAAAACTCAAATTTTATGGTCTTTTATTGAAAAATTGTTTGTAGTCTATTTTGATGACACCTTAATTTACAATCATTCTAAATAAAAACATCTTGATCACCTTAGGCAAGTTATTAAAACACTTCGATCTAAAAAACTATATATGAATTTGATGAAATGTTATTTTATGCAACTTGATGTCGTTTTTTTAGGATTTGTTATTTGCCAAAGGTGTAGTAGATCCTTCTAAGGTGAAAGCAATTAGAGTATGGCAACCAGAACCCATGTCCATTACTAAAGTCTATAGTTCGCATGGGTTAGCTACTTTCTATAAACAATTTATTAGAGGATTCAACACAATTTACTAATTATGTTAAAAAAAGGGGAATTTTAGTGGACCCTATCTACTTCTAATGCATTCAAGGAGATCAAAAAGAAAATGACTAAGACACTCATTCTCCAGCTCCCTGATTTTAATAAAGTTTTAGAGGTAGAATGTGATGCATTAGGAGTTGGAATTAGAGGTGTCCTAAGCTAAGAAGGCCATCCAATTGTATATTTTAGTATAAATCTCAATGAGAATAAATAGAGATATTCCACTTATGATAAGGAGTTCTATGAAATGGTGCAAGCACTCCGACATTGGAGGCACTATTTATTATCTCAAGAATTTTCTATATTCTAACCATCAGGCTTTGAGGTATTTGCATTCACAACATAAACTCAGAGCTAAATATGCTTAGTGGATTAAATTTATTCAAGAATGCACATTTGTCCTAAAACATTATGTAGGTGTTGAGAGCAAACCTGCAGATACCCTCAGTCGTGTACTCACTGTCCTCTAAACCATGAGCGTCAATGTGATAGTTTTAAAAAGTTAAAAAGATGAATACCCTTCTTGCCTAGATTTTGGTATCCTTTCCCATAATGTGTAGAGTGGCAATCAACACAATTATGTGGATTTTATGATTCATGATGGTTAAACTATTTAGAGGATCTAAACTATGTCCTCTATACCTCATTGCGAAACTTTTTTATTTGGAATTACATGCTGGAGGAATATATAGCTGGTCACTTTGGTCGAGATAAAACTATCACTCTTATGGAGAATGGATTTTATTAGCTAATTTTAAAGAGGGATATAGCTAGAGTTGTGTCTCAATGTCAAAAATGTTAATATCTAAAGCCAAAAAGAGGAACATGGGATTATACTCACCTTTACCTATACCACACACTCCTTGGAAAGACATTAGTATGGATTTTGTTCTTGCTTTGAATAAAACAAATAGAGGACATGATTCCATCCTTGTGGTCATGGATAGGTGAAAGTTAGTTTTCTAAAATGGCCCATTTCCTCCATTTCCCTAAAATCGATGATGCCTCAAATGTGGCCAAACTATACTTTAGGGAAATTATTAGGCTCCATGGTTTGCCTACTTCAATTATGTCAACTAGAGATGTTAGGTTTGCCAGTGACTTTTGGAAACATTGTGAAAATTCTCAAGTACCAAGTTGAAATTCTCAACTACTTTTCACCCACAAACTGATGATCAACCTGAAATTGTTGATTGAAGTTTAGGAGATTTGTTTAGATGTTTAGTTGGTGAGAACTTAGGTAGTTGGGATTGGATTTTGCTAATTACATAGTTTTCTTATAATAGTTCAATCAATCAGTTAACTAACAAAACAACTTTTGAGATTATCCATGGCTTTACTCCTCATATACCTAATGACCTTATTTCCATACCTCCTGATGCTCGTAATATTTTTCTTCCATTGATTCTTTTTGCTCAACATATTTGGGATATTCATGCCAATGTAAGACAAAAATTTTCTTTAAGTAATGAGAACTATAGACTTACTGCAAATGCATATCGCAAAAGTCAAGAATTCAATGAAGGAGATTATGTCATGGTTTATGTGTGTCCTATGCATTTTCCAAAGCACTCCTTTAAAAAGTTATATGCCCAAGATAATGGCTCATTTTGCATCATTTGAAAAGATAGGCCCTAATTCATATGAAATTGACTTACCTTTATACATGGTAATTAGATCAACTTTCAATGTTGAGGATTTGTTTCCTTATCGAGGAACCTTCAAGCCTCCTACTCTACCTCCAGGTGTGCGCATAACTAGAACTACTTCACCTTCAGTACTTGTACCCATTCTACCCTAAGTTCAATCTCCACATGGTACAACAGATTGAGATCGTCACTTCCAGACTAAGTGGTATTAGCATTATCTTGTGAAATGGAAAGGTCATCCTAACATTGGTGCTACTTGGATTTTAGAAAAGGAACTCTGTCGCCTAGACCTAGGACTATTAGAACAGTAGCATTCCCTTACCTCTCTTGAAGAGAGTTCTTTTCCGTTGGGAAGAATTGATGGAGATCACTTTGAGAATGAAAAACCACATAGAATTCGTACTTATTTTAGGCACATACGACATTAGTTTAGATTTATTTTGATTACTGCCAAATTTGGGTTTAATTATAAAATTTCTTCTTAATAAGGATTCATTTGTAATTTTCATATTTAGTAAGGATTTAATTATAATTTTTAATTTTTAGGTTTCTTATAAATTTACATTATATGTTAGGGCTTTATCATATTATATTTTGAAAAAAAATATTAAATATAAAATTCTTTGGACTGTTCTCCTCTCTCCTATTTTACTTCTCTTCTTGTATCATCCTCTTTATTCTTCTAACAAGTGGTGCCGCATCAGTTTGGTCTCTCACTTTTCTTCTTGTATCTTCCTCTTTCTTCTTCTAATAGGTATGGTGCTACATTAGATAGGGTGCTACCGTTAGTGTGGAACTCAAAGTCACAAGTTTACCATTGAAACCTAACGAGGGATAATTTGGCCCGACTAGTGACATGATGACATGTGGAGCGACCCGTTGAGGTGACATCTCATCATCCTCGAACACCTAAGTAGTCCAAATCACATTGGGCACCTCGGGAGTTGATAAACAAAAGTCTTAACCCCATATGTATTTTCTTCAAAAACACATTTTTTGGAAAGCCCTTTGCCGGTCCATTCGTTAGATGGTCCAACCGGATGAAATTGGATTTCCTTTTGGTCAAGGAAATTCATCAACTGGATGGAATCCGAATTCGCGTCTACCCTAAAATGGAGACATTGGACTGGAGATAGGGATGCAAACGGATTGGATCGAACTCGAATCAGGTTATATTCAAATTCGATCTGATAGGACTCGATTTGAATTCAAATCCTATAGATAAGTCGGATCTTTGGATATGATCCGATCCGACTTGTTTTCTTTAAAAATTAATAAATTATTAAAAGAAAAATAAAATATACTAATTTAAATAAAGTAAAAACAAAAAATACAAGTATTTTTTAATTATTTTCATCATATATATACATGTTTTTATAAAAAAAATAAATCTATAATAAACTTATAAAAATATATTTATAAATAAATAAATAATATATATTTATATTTATAAATATATAATATATATTGGATTAGATCTTCTCGAATTGGATAAAGGATCCAAATCCGATGCGATTTTTGATCGGATCTTATTATCCGATCCTATCGATCAGAAGATTCAAACAGCGGTGATCCGAATTCGACCAAATAGTATCGTATATCGGATCATGTGCACCCCTGGGAGACGACAGGTTGTTGCCTTGTTGGAGAAAAGTGAAATGACAATATCCCCACTTAAGTGAAAGGATGACGTCTTGGTCAATCGACACTTTCAAAGCTTCATGAGAGAGAAAGAGAAGTACTAACGTAATGGGTCCCACTGACTTAAATTCGATTCTTGCCCGTCTCCGAGAATCGTTCAAATTGAAAATCCTACCTCCTTAGTCCTTACTTACACAGTTACACGTTCCTTAATTCATCTGGAATCAATTTCTGGTTTTGCGAAGATTAATTCTGGTTGGTTTTAAATAGATTTTGTATATCATGAATTCATTGTTACTGATTTCTGAATTCTCCGTTAGTTACTGCTCTATATCAGTACTCATTGGTGGAAGAAACTGAATATATAATCAATCCTTGAATCCAACAGCACAAACTGTTTATATAGACAGAGGGATGATCTCAGATGATCAAACTAAAACCTGTAAAGTAATAATTCCATATACAAAAGTTTCCACCCGGATCCCAGTTAATGCCAAAGTGAGAAATCAATTAGAAGAAGACGAGCTGATGGGTAGTGGGCAACAGAAGAACTACAACGGCGTCGTTGCTTGGTGAAAGGAAGAAGGGAGCAGGTCTTTTTCAGGATGACGATGAGAACTCTACCTCGTTTGGGAACCAAACGAGCTCTTCTCCCTGCGCAAGGAGTAGATATGCTTCTGACTGTCTGAGTATTTATCACCATATCTGAGTTCGAACTGAGTGAGAAGTATCTCCGAAGCTGTTCTGAAAAGCAGAGACACGCCTTTCTTTTTCCTTTTTTTTCTGGGTAGCTCGAGTTGGGGATGTGGATGACAGTTTTAAGTTTCTTTGGTATAAAATACTTGTCAGTTGGCATCGGGGTGTCCAGTGTCCTGCTCCGCCGCGTTAAGTTCATATGACTGAGTCATCTCACAGCTTCGTCTCTCGAGTCTTGCCTGAACGAGTCTTTTCTCTCTTTTATGTTTTTTTTTGGGTAGTCAGAACGAGTCTTTTCATCTTTTTGTTCGTCAGAACGAGTCTAATCCATGCTGCGACCCGGTCCAAGTGAGATCACATCAGAGCCCCCACAGGCGCCTCACTTGAACATCTCAGCGTGTATTGGATGTTCTTAATACACAATTGGATGTGGATTTAACTTCATCCAATTTTATTAAAATTCACGTCTAATAAAAAATTATTATTTTGTATATAATATAATTATTATTTATACATGAATGTAGATATAAATCTAGAAATTCAAAATTATTATTACATATAAAGTATTATTTATACTTTAAAATTCAAAATTCAACACAATAATAATAAAATGTAGATGTAAATCTAGAAATTTTATAATCAGATGTTGATGTGGATGTATTTGGATTTGATTTGAATCTAATCCGTTTACAGTCCTACTACCCACATTATGTGTGGACTTGTGCATCTTTAAGCTAGATCTAACTTAAAAAAAAAAGTTGTTTGAGCATGGAAATTTATAAATCTAATCAAGTTAGGCTAAGTTATAAACAATTTGTTAGTTTTTATTATTAATTTTAATTATCTTATCAATAATAATTTTTATTAATTTTACTACCTGCCCACATTATTGGCTTGAGCCCAAGGTTGGACTAAGTTATAAATGGTCATCCCGAAGGAGTCTTATAACATAATTAATTTTTAGGGTAAATTACAAAGACCCCCCTATACTATGGGGTATGTGAGAAATACCCCACTGTGCTATGACTGTAAGACAAAGACCCCCTTCCGTTAGCTATCCGTCCAAAAACGCCGTTGCAATATATTTTAATCCCCATACTACTTTTGTAATAACTATTCTGACAATAAGGAGAAAAACATTGTTCATCTTCTCCAACCTTACGATAAATGAACAGCAACAGAATAATCCCTTCTACCTTAAATTCTTCCACATTTCTGTAAAGGTCAAATGGCTTAATTCGTTGATTTCCGAGGTTCCGGTCTGCAGACGATCCCGTCGATGAAGAGGTTACAGATACCGAGTGGTTCTTGCTTGTGTTGATGATGCAGTCATTCATCAATGGTAGTGGCCTTCCTGGTAAGGCTTTCTTCGTGTCGTCTCTTGTGTGGCTTGTCGGGGGTGAGAGGCTTGCAAGCTCGTCTTGCGAGTGGGCAAGACCAAAGCCTAAAAGTAAAGGAATGCGTACCGCAAACTTTTTTCTTACGAATCAAAACATGCAGGATATGTCTAAGGTCCAGGTCCCCAGAACAGAGCAAAGAAATTTAGACAAAATCATTCTTTTTCTTTTTAAACAACTCATACAAGCCAAAAGAAATATGTAGAAAGAATTGATTCTCAACATTTTACAGTGACACATCGATCAGATCACTACCTAGAGGGGAAATTTGGTATTTTTGTTCTCAAATTATTCTGACAAAAATCTTCCCTGCCAAACTAAAGCAGTAAAGCCCCCAAGAAAAGAATGATGCTTTGCAGTTACATACAATTTTTCGTGTAAGAAAAAATTGAAAATATTAAAAAAAACATCAAAACCAGAACGAAATTAAAAAAGTAAAAAAAACAAAAAGAAATTTTGAAAAAAAATCTCATACCACTAGTATAATGCTATACAGTAGAGAGCAACAGCAAGGGCGGTTCTTTGTACTCCAGTAATGGCTGCACCCGATCGGATCTCCTCGCAGAAACCTGGAGGAGAGGAGAGATGGGTTAGTGGGATCTCCAGAGAAGGTGAATTCTCTGGCGAAGACGAAATTTCTGGAGGTGCAGCTCCCACCCCTTCATTGCCACTCCTTGTCGCCCCAAGGGCTTCCTTCCCAAAAATCGCTCTCAGCAATAAAACCTTCGAAACTACAAATATGGAAACTGGGTTTTGATCAAAAACTATTTGGGTTACTGATGCTTGAACGATCCCCATATCAATCGCCACCGACCCATTAACCCTTGTAATATTCAATGTGAATGTCTCAGCACCCATGGCTTCTGTCGCTAAAGTAGGTTGCACAGGATTCACAATCGATTCCAACAAACCTAATGGATAGTAAGAATGCAGAACATGGAACTTCAAGACCGCAGCTTCCTTTTTCTCATGGCGGGATTGGAGAACCAACAGCTTAGCTCAAGCAGTGGAGAGAGAAGACCAAGGAGACAGTTTAGACAGAACAAAGGAAAGCGGGAAGAAGAAAGGGGAGGAGAGAAAGGGAAGGGGAAGAAGAGAGATCGGGCCAGAGGGAGAGAGAGGGAGAGATAGAGAGAAATGAGAAGGAATCTGAGGTAGAAGGGATTACTGTGCTGTTTTTCTCTCCATTGTCGGAACAATTATTACAAGGGTAGTATGGGGATTAAAAAACATTTTAAAGGCACTTTTGGACGAAAGACTAACAAAAGGGGGTTTTTGTCTCATGATCATAGTAGAGGGGGGTCTTTGTAATTTAGCCTAATTTTTATAATTTTTATATAGAAAGCAAATGGTTTATTTTTATTATTTTTCATAATTGTTTACATTTTATTATTAATTTTAAATTATCCTACCTTTTTATTATTAATTTTAATTATCTTATTAATATTAATTATATTAAAATAGAATTAAATTGTATTTGATTTTTAGTTTAGGAACTACTAATCTTTATTAATTTCTTAACCTTTAATAGTTGCTAGATAAAAACTTGTTAAATTTTAATATTTTTATTAACTTTAGTCACTATTGTTGTTGTTATTATTATTATTATTATTATATAGACAAACCATAATCATTTTAAAAAATAGGTCAATATAGACCCATTCATTTAATTTGTCTTCTTTGTTTGAGTGATAAAATGGGTTTCACATTTTAAATTTTCATTAAAATTTATAAGTCTTGTGTAGTATAGGCACTATGCATAGTAAAGTTCTAAACTCATAAAAATTATTAATTTTAATAATATTAATTAATTAATTAATTAAAAATGAATTAATACAAAGTTATCTAATAAAATAAAAAGAATAAACAAAACAAAATACAACATTACAACATAGAGTCTATTTGCAATATATCAAACCATGTCTAAATTATAGGGAAAATTCTACATTAGTACCTTGTACTTTGGGTTTAGTGTCAGTTTAGTCCCCAAACTTTAAAGTGTGTCAATCCAGCACCCAAACTTTCAAAATGTGTCAATTTAGTACCTACCATTAAAATTTTTGATAATGTCAAAATTGGACCAAAGCATTAGTGAACAACTCCAAGCCAATGAACTCTCTTTCTTCCTAAAGCTAGAGTTGATGTTAGTGTTGTTGCCTAGTTTGGACTCGATGATAACCGAAATGTAAAACTCCATCAAGAAAGTCCAGTTGATATGAGTAGATGCTGCTCTTAATCATTTGCTCCTGGTGTGGCCAGGAACTGAAGCGTCAAGTCGGTACTTTGTGGTTCCAACGGGCTCGTTCATTGGAAAATTGGTGTAGGAGTCATCTACGAACTTGGAGAGCCATTCTAGCTCTGCTACGTTGTCACTCTACATGGAAAAATATATATAGATGATAATAAATAAATCATTATGAAAAGAATGTAAATTAACAAGAATGAGGAAATGACAAAAATAGTGAGTATAAGAGTTTTGCAGAGGAAGCGTTATATAGGCACATACAAGGATACAGAGGTCGTTAGGGAAAATGGTGGAGAGGTTAGAGCTGTCAGTGGTGATGGAGGGGTGATTCCCAGGGTTACTTTCTGATGGAGGGAGGTGGAGGAGGTCAAAGTCGGAGAAAAGATGTGGAATAAATCAGGGCGGGGAGACCGTAAATGTCCATCTCCGATCCGACTTACAATATACGAACAGAGGAAGGATCTTAAGCCTCCCCCTCCCTACCAATTACTAGGGTTTGATTTTCTTTCTTTCTTTCTTGTCTCAGAGTTTATACGACTTTCTCTGTAAAAACATATCCAAAGGTAGGAGATGGACTACAAGGGTGATGTGGCTTATAGCCTGAACTATGGTGGCATGAATTCATTTGGTTTACTAAAACTAACGAGATTTGATTCTGGTAAGAATGTAAATCCCTCTGTCAGAACTCCATCTGATTATGGCAATAGCGTAAATGTTGCATATTCCTTTGACATTTAAATGGTATTTTCAATTCAAGTACTAAAATAAAGTACTAACTTCCTTCCATCTACTTAGCTTCTAAGAGATTTGAGCATTTAGATGGTTATTAAATAAAATTAGATGACACCCAAAGGGCATTTGCATCCTTTTACATGCCATTTAACAGTTGGTTAACAGTAGGTAATAAATTGACACATTTTGAATGTTCGGGTACTGGATTGACACTTTTTAAAGTTCAGGGACCAAAGTTCAAGGTACTAATATTGAATTTTTGTATTTAAATTTATTATTTTTACTAGTGTTTATTAAGTTTTAAGTGGAACTGAAATGTTTTTAATTTTTACTAAGTTTTGTTAATATTTATTAGTTTTAAGTTGAAGTTTAGTGGACTTTAAATTAATAATTTTTTTAAAATAAAGTTTTTTTTGTTGCTTTATGTTTGATTGTTTAACCTCAACCAACTTATATTATTTGATTTATTAATATTTTACTTTATTATGTTGTATTACTACCCCATTGTCTAGCCCAATCAATCAAAAAATTAAAAATCCTAGGCTAAATTTTGATAGTACATTAGTAGTTTTTAAGGTTGCCTAGCCAAGTCCAACCCACACCTTAAATGTAATAATATTTGTTTGAGCCTACAAGCTTGCCCGTGTTAATTATAAAATTATGACTTTTTTTACAAATTAGAAAAATATTTTTTTTACATTTTCCTCTATATATATTAATATAGAATTTGTTATCTAAATATTATATAATAATATTTACCATATGTGCATATAACTTCCATGTTGAACCTATTATGGGTTGTTTAGCTTGGGTCCTATCTGCTATGACCATCATTGGACTTTGAAAGTTCGATACTCAATTAGATTTCGAATTCGACTATGATAGATTTGGATGTTAGAATTTGCATCTGATTAATAATTCGACTGGATGTGGATTTAACCCCGCCCAATTTGATTATTGTATGCATTTATACTTTAAAATTCAAAATCTAAAATAATAATAATAATAATAATAATAATAATAATAATAATAATATTAATATTAATATTAATATTAATATTAATATTAATAATAATAATAATAATAATAATAATAATAATAATAATAATAATAATAATATGTGGATGTAAATCTAGAATTTCATAATCGGATGTTGATGTGGATGTAGCGGGATTTTATTTGAATTTGATCTATTTACAACCCTACTATTCACATTATGTGTGAGTTTGGTGCATCTTTGAGGTAGACCTAACTTAAAAAAAAATGTTGCTTGAGCATGGAAATTTATAAACCTAATAAGGTTAGGCTAAATTATAAACAATTTGTTTTCTTTTATTATTAGTTTTAATTATTCTATCAATATTAATTTTTAATTTCTTAATTTTATTAATTTTACAACCCTACTACCCGCATTATTTGCTTGTCTTAGGTTGGGCTAAGTTATAATTGGTCATCCTTAAGTAGGAGTCTTATGACATAATTAAATTTTATAATTTTTTTTATGGATGCAAATGTTATATTTTTATTATTTTACATAATTTTTTACTTTTTATTATTAATTTTAATTATCTTATTAATATTAATCATATTAAAATAGAATTAAATTGTATTTAATTTTTTAATTTATGAACTACTAATATTTATTAATTTCTTAACTTTTAATAGCTGTTAGATAAAAATTTGTTAAATTTTAATATTCTTATTAACTTTAGTAATTATTATTATTAGTATTTTATAAATTTATTATATAGATACACCTGAACTGTTTTGAAAATGGGTCAAGATAGACCCGTTAATTTAACTTGTCTTCTTTGCTTGAGTGATAAAATGGGTTCCACATTTTAAATTTTTATTAAAATTTATAAGTATCTTGTGTAGTATAGGCACTATGCATAGTAAAGGTCTCAACTCATAAAAATTATTCATTTTAATAATAATATTAATTAATTAATTAAAAATACATTAACACAAAGTTATCTATTAAAATAAAAAGAATAAACAAAACAAAATACAACATTAGAGCATGGGTTCTATTTGCAATATATCAAACCCATGTTTAAATCATGATATTATTAAAACTATCAATTAATATTTTTATATTTAAATTTATTATTTTTATTAGTGTATTAAGTTTTAAGTGGAACTGAAAAGTTTTTAATTTTTATTAAGTTTTTTTAATATTTATTTGTTTTAAGTTGAAGTTTAGTGGATTTTTAAATTGATAATTTTTTAAAATAATATTTTTATTTTTGTTATTTTATATTTGATTGTTTAGCCTCAACCTACTTATATTTTATATTATTTGATTTATTAATATTTTACTTTATTATGTTGTATTAATATTCCACAAACTCTCTTTATTAAAGGTTTTTTTTTTTAAGTGTAATAATAACATACATTAAAGAGGCCTTGGAAAACCCAAAAGTCTCTCTCAAATTTTGCATCAAGTTCTCATATGCAAAATTTGCATTGCCAATGGAAGCAAATAGATAAAGAGTGCAAATTTTGATCACAACTCACAAATAAGTGGATGTAGTACTTAATCATATACAAAATCTGCATCTACGGTTTTCAAACCATCATTGACCCGTACAGTTGGACTTTTCAGCCTAAAAACCATCAAGGCAACGAGTTACTTTTTACCCCTGAACTAGGGGTGTAAACGGATTAAATTGGAATCGGATCATGCAATATTTGAATTTGAATCCAATTAGAAAATCCGATATCTGAATTCAATTCGATATCCAATGGCTATTAAAAATTAATATCCGAGTTCAAATTCGATTAAATATTCAAATATTTGATTCGATCCGAATTTGATTAATTAATTATTTTAGATAATTAATAAATATATAAAATAAATATTTTATTGATACAATGTATATAAATATATAAATTATTTATATAACTTAATTATTATTTATAAAATATTTTATATATTATATATAAGAATTAAATTATATCGAATTCGAATTTGACTGATTAGATATTCGAATTATCCGAATTCGATTCAATTATATTGAATATCGAATATCGAATTCAAAATCGGATTTTCGAATACCGTTGACACCCCTACCCTGAACTGCTCCTTTGCCAAAAATGTTGGCTTGGTCAACAAGCTGTTGGGCGGTTGAACTGTCAATCTATTCGACCAAGACAACAGTTTTTGTTTTTGTTTTTATTTTTTATTTTTCAAATTAGAATGGGCCATCAATTCAAACTGGATAGTTGAATTGTTGACCTAGAAACCGGTGGCTAAACCGGTTCTTGTGAAGGCCAGTTTTTAAAACATGACTCCAATTTGCATCACACACAATCACAGTGTAAAGTCTCTTTGTAATTGATGAGAATGGAGTTAATTATATCTTTTGGTTACTTTTTTATCTTTTTGAAAATATAAAAAGAAAAAAATTTCAAAAAATTATTAGGGCACCGCTGAAGTGGACTACTTACTTCCATAAATATATGGACTAATGGGACCTGTGCGATGCATGAGCTTTGTTAATTCAAGTTAAAGTAGAATGAATCTCATAACATTCCTACTTGGGCCAAGCTAAATTGAGTCCGCCCCAAGCATTACTTTTGAATCCATGTATTGTCTAAGAATTTTTTTAGTATTTTCAGTTATATTTATTAACTTATTTTTAGGCAGATACTATTAGATACTATTATTTTATTATTTCTAAATTGAACTTAAATAGATTTTATTTTTAACAACAATTTTATTTTTATTAATTATGTTTGAAATGCATGGGCTTTACTAAATAAAATTAAAGTATAAGAAGCTTTAAGACAATTCCATTTAGGAATATTTGGTTTAAGTCCAACCCAATTCTAAATTTTTGATTATGTAGTATAGGCTAAATTTGTATTATTTTTATGGATTTTAAAGTAATAATTATTTTTATGATTAATAAACTTTTAATGTTTATAAATGGAATCTAGATGTTTCTTTATTTTTTTATAATATTTGTTAATTATTAATTTCACTAATATTTTATGCATATTAGTCATTGTTAGATAAATTTGCATTGATTTTAATTGATTTTATAAGTTTATATTAGTAAAATCATTTTTATTATTTTAAGAATAATTTGAATTAATTAAAATTAATTTTAAAATCAATAAGGTTAATTTTAAATGATGAACTAAACAAATTAATTAACTATTAGTTAATGAATAATTAAGTTACCAATTTTTATTATTTTTATATTATAGGAGAATTATATATAGATCCATCCCTTTCCTATCCTTGATTTCAGTTACAAAAATTTCCCTATTCTCACCCATCCCCATTTAAGATCGGGGAAAACCTGCCCCCATTGAGGATAGGGTGGGTTTAGAGACTTTCACTAAGTTTGGGAGTTCTTAAAAATAAGTGCTTATCGAATAGACACTTATTTTGGGTAGAGACCACACTAATAAGCACTTATTTGCATTTGGGAAATATGCCTGAAATAAGTGATTATTTTAAGAATAATTACTTATTTGAGAAGCCCAAAGCTTGGGCTTATTTTTAAGTGTTAATTTCTTTTTTGGCCTATCTTGGCCCACCACAACATTTTAAAAATACCTATACTACCCCAGTTTAAAACAACTGTTTTTTCACAAAACACTCAGAAATGCTTATCAGAATAAGCACTTTTTTAAGCACTTATTTTTCAAATAAACACTAAATATATCATGACGTTGAATCGTGATTGACCACAAGTGTTACTTGAGCCAATGAAATGGGGATGGAAAAAGGGAGAAGGAGAGTGGAGGATGATGTGGTCCGGTGGGATAGGGAAAAGAGTGAATGAGGTGACAAGCTGGGAGTTTAAAGAATGGTATTTTGAGGAGAGAGAATGGATTAAGGAGAAGCTAGAATTGGGTAACCGAGCAAGGAGAGGGCTATTGATGTGGTCAGCCTTGTTTTAATATATAGTATAGATAATATAGATTCATTTTATTTCAAATATGTTCAAACCCCTACCTCTCACCCATGTAAAATAAAAATGTAAAATGAAAAAAAAAATCTTTGTTAGCATCAACAATAAAATCATAAACGCACAGTTTAACCAGCCCATATCATATGAAGACTAATTCTTTAATTGTAGTTATATGACTTATAAATATGTAATACTCTATGGAACTCAAATTAGAATGTAGGGATAGCAATGACGAAGGTTTAGAGATGGTTTTGTAAATTCTAGATCCTACTCGCCTCTCTAAACCTCCCAACCTGTACCCGCCCCAAAACTCGTAGAGGGTTAGATTTTGAGAATCCAAACCCTCCCCACACATGAAAATGCAAAACCCTCCCCGATCCTACCCTCCACACGTTCAAGGGTAGGGGCAGGTTGGTTTTAGAACCCACATTTATTTTATTATTATTTCTTGTTATATAGAAGCAATAGAAAAGTAAAATAACACAAACAAACAACAACATTTCAAATTATTTGATTCTGACATGTAAAAAAAAACATAAACTATCAATTATCCTTTACATAAAATTCAAAATATTATTAAATTCAACATATAATACATAAAGTTTATATGCTTTCCAACAATATGTAGGTTGGGGAGGGTCAGGTTTAGCCTAATACCCTACCCGTACCAGAACGGGTTATAGCATCCCAAAATCCATCCCCACCCCAAAACCTGCCCTTCAAAAAAAAAAAAAAAAACAATTCACCCTGTCAAGGCAGATAGGGGTGGGTACTCACTAAGTATGGTAGAAATTGCCATCCTGATTAGAATGTCGGGTTGACAATAATTGAGCATGTCAAGGAACCATTCAACCTAAAAAAATCTTAATGTGATGGGTGAGGTTCCCTAATAGGTTTTGGTTTATTCTTAAAGTAATTTATCTTTTTGTGGTTGCTTCTTAAAGGAACCTATCTTTTTTTGTTTTTTTTTTTTTAATTTTCTAATTTTAAAATTAAACAAATAACTCAATTGACTAGTTACCTTTTAAGACTTTTAACACTCCTAATTAGGATAGTTCTAACATCTCCATTATTCCATTAAATTGCATAAAATACATTAACTATAATTATATATCCATCTCAATTTAACTATAATTATATATAAGACATATTTGCATTAAACTATAATTATTAGTAAATATTAATTATATTGAAATTGAGATATTCAATGATATATTATTGCGCTAAATAATCTACTTTCATTTAAAATTATAATCAATTTATATTAATTATTAATATATTATAGTATATTATAAAATAGTATATATATATATAGTATACTATACAATACTATTCATAGTATACTATAAAAATATATAATATAGTATATTATACTAGTATATACTATTAATAGTATAGTATTATAATTCTATACTATATAATACTATAATATTATAATAGTATAATATACTATTATATAGTATAACATATTATTATAGTGTTTTACTAATACATATATACCATATTATATTCACATGTATTAACCATAATAACAGTAATACCAATCATATGTATACCATATAATTATATTATATTATATATGATATAATATGTACTTGTAATAATTAACATATGATATTAATATGTAATTAATACTATATGTTAATTATACTGTTATGTGTATTAATCATATGATAAAATTATATTACACTATATTATAGTACATGGTTATAATCATACACAATTTGTAATAATTATGGTTATGATATCATATAGTAAATGGTACAACATAACTATGGTTACACTATGGAATAAATAAATACACTAATATCTATAACATAAAATTATGAACCATATGAATACATGTATATACATTAATATCATATCATAATGTTATGAAACTATTTTTATTATTAATATTCATATTAATAAACAACACGAAGCGATGATTATTTTCCCATTGTGGTAAACCACTTTATGTACTCCAATTGGTTTAAAATACAATGGGTGAGACTATTATTATATCATATTGCAGGAAAAGTCTTATTTGATAACTCTGCAATCTCATAACTAACACCCATTAAGAGCTCCACTTTTAAGAATTAAGTGTCGCTTCCGGACTAAGTCCACGCACACAAATATGAAGTCCGATAACTTATCGGATCTAAAATCCCTGGATTCCTTGGCGCTGATAAAAGGTTCCTCCTCCAAAACTAGAGAACGGAGGGAGGGACCTTTTGATCTCTCGTGCTCTCTCTCTCTCTCTCTCTCTCTCACTTACTCACTCTCTCTTGCTCTCTCTCTCGCTCTCTCGCTCTCTCGCTCTCTCGCTCTCTCGCTCTGTTGTTCTATAGAAAACTTATTTGAGAAGCTTTAATAAGCAATCACTATTTCATTCTTCGGAAATCTCTCTCTCCGAAATGGTGAAATTTTGACGTTCGTAGCGAAGAAGATAGACATTTGTTAGAACTAATATTAAAAAGCGCAAATTTTGATCTACGAAGGCTCACTTTTTTTCTCTCTTCTCTTTCTCGGAGAAACAACCAAACAGAAAATGGCGGCATACAGAGCCGACGACGATTACGATTATCTGTTCAAGGTTGTTTTGATAGGCGATTCAGGTGTCGGGAAATCTAATCTGCTCTCCAGATTTACCCGGGACGAGTTCAGCCTTGAATCTAAATCCACGATCGGTGTCGAATTCGCTACGCGAAGCATCCACGTTGATGATAAGGTCGTTAAGGCACAGATTTGGGATACTGCCGGCCAAGAAAGGTTTGATCCCTTCTCCTTTTCTCTGTATTTCATATCCAATCTTTTTTTTTTTTCATTTTATTCAAATTTGAGATTCCACATTTGCCGGCAAAGATCGTCGATTCGATCACCATTGCAACTACTGTTTGTTTTTTTTGGTATTCCTTATAGTTTTTGTTGGTCAACCAGTTTCCTGCATTGATTAGACATGAAAAATGCATTGGGCTTCTAATTATATTATATAGTTTAACGATTGTTCTCTTAGATGTTATCGATCAAAGAAAAAAGTTCTCTTAGATCCGCTCGTTATAACGGGTAAAAGTGATTTGTTTACATGCATTGGATTGATTTCTTCATGCAATAATCTTTCTTTCCTGGTATTGTTGCTAGATTTATGCATTTTCCTGCCAATAAAAAATTACGTGTAATTTTCCCAAAAGGTTTATAAGATGCTTTTTTTGGTAAGATTTAATGAATTTCTCTTAAATTTTGTCAAGGATTGTAGAATGTAGTGACTAGATGTCTAATATTGTGTTAAGGATCGTGGCTATAGGATGATATTGAAATTGTACAGAAGATGTTCACTCTATTACTTCCTACTAATGTTAGCATTTGCTTAGTCTTTTAACAATGACATTGAATTTGCTTGTATTATAAATTTGGTGAAACTAATAGTTTTTTATTATACACTGTTAGCCTTATCCAAAAGGTGCAGCTTATGCCCCTAAAAATATTCATATTGCCTATTAAAGGTTTAAATGATGACCTTGCAGATTAGAATGATTTAAATCTAATATGTACTAAATCAAAATAGTGTCAGAGACTGTTAGCTTGATGATTTCCATATATCAACATGGAATGGGGAAGAATCTTACCTTGTTTTTTCTTTTCCTTTATTTTTCTTTTTTGGGTGGGGTCGGATGCACTGGGATGGGAGTAACGTCCGAATACTTCATATAAATATTAACAATGGATGTGGTGGTGAAATAATTGCATATAAGAGTTTCTGTTTCTTCACTTTTTGTCTTGTCTCTTTAAAAGTGATTGAACAATGTAAAGGAAAATATACTAACTATTAATGCAAAGGGTAAAGGGGTATTGTTGCTTACTGTCTTGTCTCTTAAAAATGCTTCAGTAGATCTGTGGAATAGCATTCTAGCAGACTGTAAATTGTATATATATATATATATATATATATATATATAAATTAGTTTGTAAATTGTAAGAGCTCTAGTTAATACTGATAAATTCTACTATTTTAGTATTTTTTTATCTTTATATTGGTTATGGGTCTTGCATTGGCCTAAACACTTCCAGACTGTGTCATTAGCTTGTTTATTGGTAAAATCTATTGATAAATAACATATTATATATGTGGTTGTCCACGAGGAAATATTTTCTTTTAATTAAAAAATGGGAAATGTTACATTTTAGTGAATGTTTCATTTGATGTTTGGGTGTAGATTGTTTTCCTTCTTCATTTGACTATGTGTTGCTGGGGTTTCTACCATGGCTTTGTGTTTGGTTACACAGGAGACCTCAAACCATGAGCCTTGTTGTTCAATTGCTACCACTTTTAGTATTTGTTCTTTGAGGTTCTAATAAACATCACTTCTTGTGTTGAAGGCTAATTTAAATCTCCTTTACCAAAAGCATGCATACCAACTTTGCACATGTTTGATTTGAAGCTAAACTCATTTTTAATACATTGAGAGATTACTTAAAGAAAAGAAAACATTTTCATAAAAAAAAAGGATGAACTCCATATATTTTTTAGCCCCTCCTGCAATTGAGAGACAGAGAGAGAGAGAGAGAGAGATCATATGCAGAAGCTTTCGTACTTTGTTTTATTTTTCTTTTTTTATTTTGATTTTGACATTTCAGTATAAAGAGCCTCTCTACTTCATGTGGCAAATTGTTTATACAAATTAATTATCGATTTTGATATGTTTTGCCTGCATATCAGAGCAAATATTGTCTTAATTTTGCATTTAATTATTATCATACTTGATAATTGATAAAGGTTTCCAAGAAATTTGAAGATCTATTATCACAATGATATTTTGCCATCAAACCTTGCTGTGGATCTGCCTCTACTTTGTGCGCTTCATTTGGACCAATCTTCTCTATGATATTGCAAATTTCATTATTGGAGTAGTTGTAGAAATGTAGCTTTTTCCAGCTCTTTAGTTCCATTGAAATCATCACTCAGGCTGAATGTATTTGCATACTTCTTAAGTAAATTGTTTACTTTGACGCAAGTTTACCTAATAGTTAATCAAGATTTTGTTTTTCTATTCTCTAATTGCTTTAATAATAGAAAGCTGATATATGCACTTTAGACCTGATAATTTTGAAAATGTTATAATGTTGAAAACAAGGTTAAGAAGATCTTTAAATAATGATGAGGGGAGACTATTTCTGCCTTTTGAAGTTATCAAGCATTGTTTAGGCATATGTCTTTATGTTTCATGGGGGTATTGATAGTTTCAAAGCTAGGTATTGATAGTTTTTGTATGACAAGGACAGCAAAAAAGGCCACTTATTCTTCAATTCCAACCATCTCAACAAAATGTTGGTCTAATTCTCAGTTAAAATTCCAAACGAACTGAATTTTAGTAGTTTCAGAATGATTCTTACTCCAATTTCTTTCTGAAGATACCGTGCAATCACAAGTGCGTACTATCGAGGAGCTGTTGGTGCATTGCTTGTCTATGATGTCACCCGTCATGTTACTTTTGAGAACGTGGAGAGATGGTTGAAGGAGCTGCGGGATCACACAGACTCTAATATTGTGATCATGCTTGTGGGGAATAAGGCTGACCTTCGTCACCTGCGAGCTGTTTCTACAGAAGATGCAAAGGCATTTGCTGAGAGAGAGAACAACTTTTTCATGGAGACATCTGCCCTGGAGTCTATTAATGTGGAGAGTGCCTTCACAGAAGTGCTCACCCAGATCTACCGTGTCGTTAGCAGGAAGGCTCTGGACATCGGGGATGATCCTGCTGCCTTGCCCAAAGGACAGATGATCAGTGTGGGTGGTAGGGATGATGTATCAGCTGTGAAGAAAGTCGGATGCTGCTCAAACTAATCTGAAGAGGAGGATGTAGCAGTACTGATCGAAAGATGTTCCCTGTTCTTTTAATTGGAAATCCAAATTCTGTGGTGTCAGACCTGTTTGTATTTGTCGGGAAACTGGTTTGACACCAATAGGAGAAGGCTCTCTCTCGGCAAACTGGTATGTATTCATGGATTGGGATATTTTAAAGTTAGTCCATTGTTAACCAAAAGGTTTTGGATTTAAGAGGAATGTCATCAATGGCTGTTAAATCTCTTTGCATCTGATGTCCGACTCCATCACTCCATGCTGTTTTCACCTAGTTTGAAAATTTTCCTCCCTCGTTGTATTACTTTAATTCTTTTAACTACCATAGGGTTCTGTTGTATTCGGCTCCTTCGAGTTATAAGATGTATTCAGATAATTATTCTCTTTTGCATCTGATTTAATTATTAATTCTTTCCCGAAATAAAATTTTCTAACAATGCAACTAGACATCTTTTTTGTTTTTCTCCATTCAACCCTGGTGATGAACTTAAGGAATTGATCTCAAATTTCATCTACAACTAGCCAGAAACCTTATCAACGGACCCAGTTGGAACCTTTGAACCTACTCAAACTTGGGTATCTCTGGATATTGTGTGTCATGTTCTGGTATTTTATGGTGCCAAGCGTGTGCGGCAAAAAAAAAAAAAAAAAAAAAAAGGCTGGAAGATATTAATCAAAGGAAAGGTGGAGATTTCCCATGGAGTCTTGCGATCATCCTTGAAGACACAAGATGTATCCCTTTTAGGCTCAGTTTGGAAAGAGTGAAAATACAAATATGTTTAGTTCAAAAACCTTCTAAGGCTCAGTTTGGGAAGAGTGTAAATACAAATATGTTTAAACCTTGTATTTGCATTCTTCGCAAGAGAGATATCTGTGCTTCTCAATGTCACAAAGCCTGGGCTGCTCAAGAGAGATTATCTGTGCTGCTCAATGCCATGTTCTGGTATTGAACACTTGTTTCTTACATTGATTTAAAATTTTGTCTGATTACTCCAACTCGTTAAATTTCTCTCCTGGTTTTCCTATTTAACTTGATTGATATCCATAATTTTTGTTCTTAAAATTAGAAAGACAGGAAAATTTCTTGAAGGATGAAAGAACACGCCCCTTTGGAGATATTTGTTAGTTCTTCCTGTTGAAACTTGGAAGTTAAATTTCCTACCAGGATTAAGCGGATAATGAAATGCTTTTTCTGCAAAATCTTATCATATCCCTTTCATCCAGTTTAGTTTTGCATCCATACCTAATTATGATATAGGTATAATTACTATAATATTATGTATAATATCATAACTAATAATATGGTATAATATCATATAATCCAACAGTAATTATATGGTATTATATTATATTATAATATGATATATGATATAGTTACATAAATATACTAATTATATGGTAATACCAATAATTTTAGTTTCTTAATGGAAATAATAGAATGGCATAAAATATTTTTAGATGCTTATATTGGTGTTGTCCATTCTTCTAGATAAAATGAGTTAGTTTAATTAAAAAACCAAAACTAATCTATTGTTCCAAGTCAAATAATAAGTTCAACCAAAATGCTTCAAAACTTTTTTTTTTTTTGAAAAGGTAAGGTAAAAAAATTAATAAAATAAAAAAAGCATACGTATACATGGAGAAAGTAGTTCTCAACTTAAACAACCATCAAAAGAAAAACAAAAAAGATAGAGGCCCACCAACCCAAAAGGGATCCCTCCAGAACCTAGCCTCAAACAAACAGGCAAAACTAGGGCCCTGTTTGGTTCATGGGAATAGGGGTTTGGAATCAGAAGTGGAATGGACTATTCTGATTCCAACTGTTTGGTTGGGCGGAATCGGAATCCTATTCCCATTCCTGCTGGAATGACATTCCCCCTTTTGAGGGGATAGCCATTCCCTCCTCTTCCTTGGGAATGAAATCCCATTCCTACTGATTCTAATTCCCATTCCCATTCCTATTTGAACCAAACTGACTATATATAGGAATAGACCATTCCAATTCCGATTTAAGAGGATTTCAATACTGATTCTGATTCCAATTCCAATTCCAAACCAAACGGATCCTAGGTGCTACCACTCTCAACCTCAGCCAAAGCGACAAGAATTAGAATCAAATAAACAAGTATTGGGCCTCCTCTTCCTTCCTCTTCTACCCCTTCCTTGTGTGCTACAAGACCCCATGAAAGAAGGGGGGATGCATTTGACATTTCTTATTTTAATGACTTGTCTCCTTTTTGCAGTTAAAATGCCCTTATGAACATTAATTTTTCAACGGTAAAAATGAAATAAGTCTTTAAAATAAGAAATGTCAAATGCACCTTTTGCAGTTAGCTAGGGAGATACCCTAAGCTATCAATGGAGCAACTAGAGAGCATACTGCCTGTGTTTGACTCTCCCTCCACATGATGCTCTGATTTCTATGTTGATGTGTTGAAAGTATCCATGGGGAAACTAAAAAGTAAAGAAAAACGTTCAAGATTAAATGGGATTCCAAAGCATGGTGGGTTGGAGATAAATAATCAAAAGAGAAAGAAAAAGAATAAAGAAAAAAGAAGTAACCACCTCGGTTGCTATTTATTCTCCTTCCTCTCGACAAAGAGAAGGTTCTGCTTTTCTTACATGAGGATATCGATGAGGAACATGTTGAAAAGAAATGTATGATTTTTTCAGAAATAAGAAAGAAAAAGAAAAAAAAAAAAAGTGATGGTGTCATTTAGAATACATGAACTTGCAATTAGTATCCAAACAATATGATCCCCACTTTATATAAAAGAGAATTGAGTTGGATGAGGTCCAACCACGTCCTATTCCAAACCTTGTATTGAAACTTCAAGTCTAAATCTAATCTAAAATTCTATATTGAATTTGGATCCGCTTTATTGCGTTTAAAATAAAGAAAACTTAAAATGTTTTAAAATAAAGTTTAGTTAGTTTTTAACTTATACACTTACATATATAATAATTTTATAAAAACATAAAATATTGAATTATGTAATATTAGGACTTACATATGTTATTGTAATAATTATAATTAATTAAACTAATCTCATAAAAATTATTAATTTATGAATGAAAATAATAAATTAATACAAAATTTCCAAACAATAACAAATAAAAATAAAAAATGAATACAAATTAAAAATCTATCAACACGAAGCATGAAATATAAATGGAGAGCAAGGCAATCATGGAAGCAAAGGAGAAGAGAAGTGATATCATGTTTGAGATAATGAAACTGTAGTAGTAGCTATGTTGGATAAGAATGGAGATCCCTGTGTCAAGTTCTATTAATATTATTATATAAGTATATTATGTATTTCCCTTTGATTCAAATCGATAATCATGAAGTAAAAAATCAATTGGTGCAAACAATGGGGAACATTGAAGTATACGTGTTAAGTGGTACCATTGGTAAACCATTTGATGTTTATACATGTACTTCCCTTTTATTCAAACCAATAATCATGAAGAAAAAAATCAATCGGTGCAAACAATTCACTAAAAGAAATTCAACTTATGAATACAAATTCAAGTCACCAAGCCATCCTACTAAGAGAATTGTTATAGTTCAAGTTAATACGTTATTGCAAACAAAAGGGATTTTAAGCAATTTACAGCTATCTTCTGTATTAAATCTCTATTATGTAATGATATAATTTGTATACTTCAAACAAATAGAACTGAAAACTCATATGTTCTAGCATCCTAACCAAAAAAAACCATATGTTCTATCAAAATGGTTAGCATTCTCCATTCGGATTATACAAAATGTAATCCCTTACATCCAACAAAGGATGTATATTGCATTATCCCCCTGAATATATAAACCCACAAAACAAAACAAGTTTAGCTTAATTCCTTCCATCATGGTACCTTACTTCCTAAACATAAACAACACAATGAAGCCCAATAGAAACATGAGTTTCAGGAGGCACATGAATCCCAGGCCTTCTGCAATTATTATTTTCTCAAATTTGTTCTCCAATGTTTTCACCCGATTGTCAAGCTCGACAATGAACTTCTCAATCTCCCACATACGAAATGCTTGGCCATCTCCATCTTGGTAGTTGATGATAGTAGATACGATAAACCCAAGATATGTTTCTAAAACATGCAAAATAAAATTTGATTTACCTTCAATCATTGTCTTTGTTGCTTGACAAGATAATTTTTGTCTTAAAATTGAACCCACGTCCGGCCACCTTGATGCCCCAACTCAGCAAAATAACTTTTCTCTCACTTTTTCTCTCAATTTTAGATGGTGTGTGAGCAAAAGAGAATAATGAGAAGACCAAAACAATGGGCTTATATAGCTGTCTACTATCAAAACGGCTTCTCTTTCCCCATTATTGCCATTATTTGCACCACGTTCATTTATCATCCAAACGTACATTTGCACCACGCTTTTAACATAATAACATTACATGTTGTACGTTCGTAAAAAATGTTTCATTAACTGGTGCGAACGTGCAACATGTAACGTAAAGACGTTACAGTTGATTGGAACGATCCATTCAAAAAAATCACATGGTTTGACAATCGGCTGTTACCCTACATAAAACACTTTTTTAGTAAAGCATGAACAATAGCCATGATGCCAATAATAAAGAAAGGTAAAACTTACAACTTTGCTTGGGCATATATAAAACAACTTCTATGGATTGGAGGTGGTCTCAGACACCCTTATCACACACTTCTTATATTACCATTGTCACAAACTCTTCTTTCAAACCTTAGATCACTTGGTGATTGGAGGGAAAATGTTGAATGGTCACTCATTGATACATTAAAAATAGAATAAACTACAAACATTCACAAACTAAATTCAGCTAAACAGAATAAACTTCACCATAAGACATGAGCATTAATATATGAACCATTGACTCTCTTTCTTGAACATTGAACACTTCATGAGAAGTAATATATAGATCATTAAACCCATTTCCTGAACATTAAACATAATTATACTTCATGGGAATTAATATATGGATCATTGAACCTCTTTCCTAATCATTAAACATAATTATACTTCGTGGAAATTGATATATAGTTTATTAAACCATTAAAGAACCTATTTAATGACATTTAGTAAAATACAAAACAACAAATCATTCAACTCAGGGAGTTCAACCAAGGTCAAATGGCCCTTGAATATATTAAGATGATATACCCAACTAGCACCATCAACCATGTATTTATCCTCAAGCGATTAGACATACAAAACATATTCAAAGAAGAGTAATAAGCTTCAAATTCACTGATGGCATCAATTAATCTTCATATATCCTTTCTAATCTTAGTTATTGAATTTTTTAAGCACCTTCTTAAGATCGTTTTATTATAAGAAATCACAAGAAGATGAGGTTTCATGTGTCATTACAAATTCGGAGTGAAGAACATAAAATAGTGGATTAAATTAAGGGATTAACTAAAGGTTTCATTCCTACTATATTGTAGAGCCACAAATAATGGATAAAATAGCAATATTCATTCAATATATTTAGTTCAACAACAAAAAACCTTTATACTTTCATTGAGACAAGAATGAAGCAAATTAATTCTCCTTTCAACCTTTAAACCATAACAATGAGCAAACCCTTGGTCATAGTGGAAGTGAACTCATCGAAACAAGAAGAGTTGTCGCCAACCTTCTCTATGAAGAAAATGCCTCTACTAATCTCCGCTATGAAATAAAAGCCCTCTACCCTCTACTCTTGAAACTTGAACATGCCAAATAAAGTGAGATAACTTGCTAAAGCCAAGCTTTAAAATGATATTAGGGGTAAAATGGTTTGAAAAAATGTCAAAAGGGCAGTTTGTGTATTTAGAAATTTTGTAACAGTGAAATGCAACTTCTTGTTTAATGGTCAAAGTTCAAGGGGGTCTTTGTCGCAAAAAAGTACAGGGGTATTTGTCACAGACCCCATAGTACGGGGTCCGTGTAATTTACCCTAATAAATATGTACCACTTTAAAAAGCATGAACGGCCTCAAGAATATTTCTAGATTTTTTTAGGACAAAATTTACCCTTCTATATTTAAATTTATTGATAAAAATGAGGAAAAATAGGATAATTGGTTATTGATATTGAATGAATTGAAAAGAGGTAATTTTAAGATATTCAATGCATTCAATTTCCTCTCATTAAATCCAACATTTAAGTTATTAACTTCATTCATGTTCATTGGATCATAATATTTATATTTATATTTATTTTAAACTTTTTATTATCTAACTATGAGAACATTGGTTAACCCATTTGATGCAGATGGTTGAGTTATTTATTTGTCACTCAAACAAAAGGGTGGTTTATTTAATTATTTTTCATGTTGGTCTTAAACATAGGTTTTACATCATTAAAAAGATTAGATATAGATTTAATTTGTAGAATTTATTGGTGAGAAACAAAAAATAGTTCAGAGAATGAGTGTTAATACCTTAATGAGAGGGAATTTAATAAAGTTAAAAGTAATAATACTTTAAATTACATTTTTGCCCACATAGTTAAAGGAGCACTAAATTCATAAATAAGGGTGTTTTAGTTAAAAAATACAGAATTAATTTATTTAATGTGCATTAAATATGAGATTTAATAAAAGAAAATGAGAGTTAATACCTTAAAATATAGGATTTAATGATGAAGAATATATTTTGCCCTCATAATATAGGGATACCAAGTTCAGAAAAAAGGGGTATTTTGGTAAAAAAATTTAAAATCTAGAGTTTCTTAGCACTAATACTAGTATAGATATAGATTGTTGAAAATCATCTCGGGGGATGGTCTTTCCAACGTCTATGCAATCATTTTGAGTTAACACAACAACTAATCTTGGGTCAAGACTCAAGAAGACAATATTTTTGAATTGGGTATCATTATTAACACAATCTGGGTTGGCCCCATAAGAACATCTGAACATGTATTGTTTCAATTGGGTCTACTGTGATTACCAAAAAAGGAATGTGAACCATATTATATCTATTTGTTTTTATATGAACGCGATTTCATTAATTAACAGTAATTATTCTAAGACTGATTAATAGTAAATATTTAATGAACAGTAATTATGTTAACTTATTATTTATAATTAACAATAATTATATTTTTGAAGCCAAAACAAAAATTATAGAAAAACAATACTTAATAACAATAATATGGCTACTAAAAAAACCATAATACCATATTACATTTATTTGATTTTACACCTAATTAATGAAGAGTGATTCTGTTAATTAATAGTAATTATTTTAACACCTGATTAGTCGTAAATATTAGTGAACACTAATTATGTTAATTTATTCCTTGTAATTAACAGTAATTACAGAAAAAGATTACTTAATACCAGTAATTATTGGTAAATATAAACTCGATTGTACTTACAGTGTGTGTAAGGGACCCAAGAATGGTTTGAACAAACTACTTTACTGGGTCGAGTCATTTTATTGATCGGTTCAATTATCTAAATGCTCTATTAGTTGAAATTTCCACATGATTCAACTAACCCAATTGTACTTACATTGTATACCATTTAAATTAACTTTTTACTACCATCAGGAGATTTGGTTATGGAATACTAATTTATTATAATATTATAATATATAGTATAGTATACTATTATAATATATATAATATTATAGCATATAACAATATAATATTATTAGATATAATAGTATACTATTATACATTTAAATTAACTGGATCTACGGGCCACATGGCTGCCTTATATACCTCGTTTAGTTCGTACTAAGCGGGGATTTCACCCTTTCTTGGTCTTCTTTGCTTGAGTTTGACAAAAGTTGAGGGGTATTGAGGTCCATCCCATCAAATATATATCCACGTAGATCCAGCATGGACGTAATGGTGCTCCACTGCTCCATCCCATCAAATTTCATCTGCCATCTCTCTTTGATTTTTTCCAACGCTTTCTCGAGTTTCCTTCATTCGAAGCGGCAATGCCGCTTCAGAGGAAATCCTTCAAGCATTGAAACTGAAAATTTGAAACTCGGCTCCACGAATCATCATCACTTAATTGCATAAAATTGTTTTAATCAGAAGCTAAGACACATCTTGTTCTTCTAATTGTTGCTTAGTTCTTATTTCTTATGTTTCTATCTACGTTGATTCTTTTTAGATTATCAACTATTTGATATGTATAGAATTTCAATTTCTAAAGATTGTTGTAATGCTCTTCTGTATCTAACGAGTAGGATTTCTTTTTTTTTTTTGTTTTTGATGAAGCTGCAACAATAGCCATTATGAGGACTGTCCTGATAATGACACTGATTATGATCGTGATGGTAACAACTTCGGTGGATGCATGGGATACGAATGACATCTATGATCCCTGCTCAGATGCCAAAATTCTGAAATCCGATGGTTTTACCCTCGGGTTAGCATTCTCCTCCAAAGAATCGTTTCTCTTTGAGCAGATACAGCTCTCACCTTGTGATCGACGTCTATCGCTTTCAAGCAAAATTGCTCAGCTTGCTGTGTTTAGGCCAAAGGTAGATGAGATTTCTCTACTTACCATCAATGGCAGCAACTTCTCTCTGGTACGTACCTAAAAAAAAATGAAATGTCCTTTTCCTTTACCCCTGATATCATTTGAGATTTCATTGGTGAAGGCCCAATTTTGATGATTTTCCTGTCATCAAGAAAGAAAAAGGAATATTAGCCTATGGGTGGCATTACCATTGGATGTTCTGTATATTAGTGCATGGACAAAATTTAATTTAAGAAGAAGAAAATACATGCACAAAATTTTAAAATTAAATGATGCTCGATTTTCACAGCACCCAAGTAATGATGGAATTACATGATGCAGAGTGGTTGGGGGAATTAGTTCAGATGTCTAATTATTAAGTCCTAATCCATATAGAATACAAAACTATTGAAAACAGCCAAAAGTTGTGTTAGAAATAGATTTTCTGATTGACTAATGGAGCTGAATTTTTTGGACTCACAACTATGCGCTCTCTCATTGCACCATCTTGATGACTCCATACCCTATATTTTATTCCTAGATAATACAAAGCTCTGTCTCACCAGGTTGATATGCATAGGAGAATAAATGGATAGCAAGGTGAATTGGGAGATATGATTTATTTCCAAATAGTCCAAGTTTGCTCCCTACATGGAAGTCATAATTCAGTCTTGCAATTGTGCTAAAAGGCAGAAATGCTTATACCTTCTCCTGTTGCAGAGTACTCAAGCACACATAAAGATGTACGTGGTTAAGCTTTATAGCTTTTGTCCACGGGCATCAGAGGAGATGAAATCCACTATAAAACTACATTCACAGTGTTCACAACCTCTCTCACCAAACTTTGGCCCCCAATACACCCATTTCTCCTCACACTCAACCTCTCACATATTCTCAAGATACAAGATACAAGACAGCTTGCTCCACAAAATACAATGAGATATATAAGAGAACCAAGCCCTTACAAGCTTCTTATTCAGGTTAGATCCTATATTGATGTGGATCCATACCATGAAATTGTCCACTATAGACCACTGGAAATTTTCCCTTTAGGTTTCTCTCAGTTCTAGTCAGTGTGGATCATGGATCATATCTGGAATTAGAGGCACCAACACAATGAGTAGTTTAAAGTAAAGACTCCTTGAAAAAAGAAAACAATCAATCCAATTTGCCCTTAACTACCTCTTGATTTTTTTGTGTATCTAATACCTTCATCCTCTGAGATATGGACCAATTTTGGACACCTCATCTTCAATTAATAACCTTATAATCTTACATGCAATTCTACCTATTTTATGTTAAATGGACATTTAGAAATGCTTCAAATATCATGAACTCTTTGCCATCCCTGACACTTGGTTTTCCATATGGTCTTCATCTTCCTTGTCCTTTTCTCCCTTGATTATTGTTCCAACTATGAAGACCCAAGAATTGCATACCTGACAAGCCTAAACTTGATGTATGCAAACTTTACATTCATTGGTTTCATACATGTGAAATGGACCCATTCTGCATAGTGGAGAATTGTTCTTTGTGTCTAACTTGTTCACATGTTTGCAGGCATCTTATTTCAACTACTTCATATGAAGAGACATTGCCTCAGGGTTGTAATTCTATATATAGCTTGATAAACAATTGTATGGTATAGCATTGTTATTATGAGGGATATGTGCTAGATATAGGAGATTGGATTAACTATTATAATTTGGTGCATTTTTTAGTGTTGTATTTTTTATCTAGAATTCATTGTATTCTCCTTAAACCCATGATCATATTAATTATACTACCATGCAGGATGTACTCAAATACGTTGATCCATATGAATATATGAAAACTATGAATTCAGATCTCACAGTTGCTCTAATTGTAAACATCCACAATAATCTTTGGGCTGATACTGGGACTAGTTCTAGCAATCTAGGTTGTCATCTGATGGTTATTTTTCATCAATAGTCAGAATTACCAGCTCACTTGACTTTCAACTGAATCATTGCCTCTTTTGTCCATGAATTTGTATACCAGTTTTGTACTATATTACCAAGACAAGCATTCTTTTGGTGCGGATATGAGCCACTGGACCAAAATCATTTTCTGGTTTCCTAGATTTGAACATGAAGGAATTGGGTTATTGACCATTATGTTTGACAATCTGCAAGAAGATGGCTAGAGTTGATATTACAAGTTTATCATGTATTTATTGACAATTTCCTAGTACAAAATAATTAGTCTAGTACTGCAACTTGTATTCACTTTCCGGGATATGTATGGTGGATACATGGTAGCATTTGCTGGACAAAAATATGCAGCAAGATCACAACCCACTTTTGTTGCAAACAGTACCTACATAATAACCAGCTTTACATTGGTAAGAGAATTGGATGGGGATACAAGCATATCCAGTCATGTTTTCCTATGAACTCATTAATCATTATCAAAGTTGTTACTGTGTATGCAAAGGTACTTGAATTCCAAAAGGGAACCCTTCAAAACTTGTATTGGAAGAAGGATGGATGTGCACCATGTGCCGGAAAGTCATCTTTCATTTGCCTTAACCTCCAGGACTGTGCAATTGGAATCTCTAGTTGCCAAAGCCATGGTGGGCCTTTTGATTGCAGCCTTGGCATACAATTAACTTTTTCAGGTACAAATAAGAGTGATGAGATCCTTAATTCATGGTATGAGGTGAAGAATCTTCGGCAGTACTCTCTCTTTGGTCTATATTCCAACCTCAAGAATAGTCTCACTAGCCAATATAACAATCTTTTCTAGCTATTGGGTACCACAAGGTTGTTCCTTGCTTATGAAATTTTCAATCTTATAACACCCTCAACTCCATCTATTTGAATGGATAATTGTGTTTTACCAAAAAACAGAGTGAATAATTGTGATATTAATGTATCATGTACCCTAATTGTTATCATAAAGATTTAGTTCGTATGAGTATATGCTAATTATATTCACCTGACAGTACTGACAACTAAAGCAGAACAGGCTAATGAACAGATACTACTTGAAGCCAACAAAGCCAGTATTAACTAGGTATTGTCTAGATAAGGAATATGCTTTATAGGTTAGGAATGAACAATTTTCCCTTTAAGTGGTTTACTTTGTAAAATCAGTCAAGGAACCAGAGGTTTTTCCTCTTTAAATTCTTTATGATCTTTTTGACAATTTTTGGGCAAACCCTGAATCACTTTAATATTTTTGACATTGTGAAGTACTTTTGACTATTAGTTGTCTTTGATAATGCACTTTTCTTTTGGTAATACTTAATAAATAACACATTTGATGGATAATAAACTCTTTAGGGTCTATTGCATGGAATCTGAATTAAATTTTAAAATTTCAAACAAGGTTTTAAAAGGCTAAAGGCATAGTTGAGGTGTAATGGCCCAAAAAGGTGAGGCTTAAGCCTCAAGGCGTTGCAAGGCATAAGCCTTAAAGTTTAAGAAAAAATTTATTAAAATTTATAAATTGATGAAAATAACATATAATACTAAATTAAAATGATAGAAGGTACACATATCCATAAACTAGAAGTTTATAAGTAATAAATTTTAGCATTTAAGCATTAAACAAAATAATAGCTAATCAACTAACAATTATAAACATTTTATCTTTCTTCTAAATTATTATTTAAAAGAAAGGAAACAACTAACAGTTATTATTATTATTATTATTAAGAAAAAAAATCGATTAGAAGAAGAAATGAGAAAAATAAAAACTTGGGACATTACATTTAGAATAATAAGAAAAACCTCACTTAATTTATCCAAATTCCAAAAGAAACTAAGAACTAGATTAGTCCTTTCTGCATTGAACACTCTTAAAACAACACTAAGAAAAACTAATAGAATTTGATTTCCCTTGTTGTTTTTCATTTTTACTTTTTTTTTTATTTGGCCCATAATTATTGAAGTGTTTTTTCCATATATTTTAAATTATAAAAATACATTTTTTTTGCATTAAATCACTAATTAATCATTGATACTTGAGGCATACACCTCAAGCTACGCCTCACGCCTTGAGGCTTACGCCTCATTCTGATAAAGGCTTACGCTTCACCCATCAAATTTGTGAGGCTTAAAGCCTTGAGGCAAAATCTTTATGCCTCGCCTCAAGGCTTAAGCCTTTTAAAACAATGATTCCAAATCCTTGAATTGGTAGGAATTGGAATTCAAAGAAAAAGAGTTAGACATTAGAATGCTACTATTTAGATGAGCTACAAAGTTGATTTGGAATTAAAATAAAAGTAGCATTAATATATGTCTATTAGGAAACGCCTCTAGAAAGAAACGCTTATTAGGAAGATTAGCCAAGGTGAAGGCAAGGATAGGACCCCAAGCCTCTGTTGCAACCAATGAAAGACCTTACCAACAAACTGGCTGACACCTTGTTGTTTTCCATTTTTACTTTTTTCTTATTTGGCCCATAATTATTGAAGTGTTTTTTTCCATATATTTTAAATTATAAAAATACATTTTTTTTTTGCATTAAATCACTAAATAATCATTGATACTTGAGGCATACACCTCAAGATATGCCTCACGCCTTGAGGCTTGAGGCTTACACCTCATTCTGATAAAGGCTTAAGCTTCACCCATCAAATTTGTGAGGCTTAAAGCCTTGAGGCAAAATCTTTATGCCTCGCCACAAGGCTTAAGCCTTTTAAAACAATGATTCCAAATCCCTGAATTGGTAGGAATTGGAATTCAAAGAAATAGAGTTAGACATTAGAAAGCTACTATTTAGATGAGCTACAAAGTTGATTTGGAATTAAAATAAAAGTAGCATCAATATATGCCTATTAGGAAATGCCTCTAGAAAGAAACACCTATTAGGAAGATTAGCCAAGGTGAAGGCAAGGATAGGACCCCAAGTCTCTATTGCAACCAATGAAAGACCTTACCAACAAACTGGCTAACACCCTCAATTGCCAGCATCTTCACAATCACAAGAGAGAAAAAAAGGGGCCTAAAATAAGAGAATAGGCACTACTTACCCCTTTAATCAAACTGTTCTATACAAAAATAGGAAACTTCATGCGAAAAATTGTTGTTTGGATGGTCAGGATGTACTCATAGGCCATCCAAATGTTATGTCTATATCCAATTCATCCTTCTTAAGACCCTAGATGGTTGGAATCAACCTTGGGTAGTGGTTTTATTTTTAATGTAAAGAAAATAATGCAACCTACAATAGTCTAAAAGACTTTACTACCACATCTATTTTTTGTCCTGGTCATGGTCAATAGTATATATATACTATTTAATACTATAATAGTGTATATATATATATTATTAATATAGTATAATATACTATTATAATAGTATATTATAATATATTATATTATATAATATTAATATAATTAATAATATAGTATAGTATTAATATATGTATATACATTTATATTATAATATAATTAATAATATTATATTCATATATTAATATAATATATATGTAATTATATTACTAATATAATACTATTATATGTAATTATACTATATAATCAATATATTAATTAATATTATAATATTGTTAAACATGTTATAATTAAATATAAAAATATTAATAATTATATGGTATAATATTAATTATACAGTATACAATATATATATTAATAAATATTAACTAATTTAGTAATTATTAATTAATGATATCATATCATAATATGTATTATTTGTATTAATATAATGGTATTTATACATATAATGATATGTATATTATATAGTATATAATATTAATATTATACTGGTCACGGTATATACATACCATGTTTTATACCACATTGTGTTAATATCATGATACGAAAGGGAGAATTCATCAATATATATATATGGTTAAGTCTCCATGTATTTATACCATATCTACACATGTTTATTATAATATATTTGTTTATCAATAAATAACCATTGTATAATCACAAATACGCGTAATTATGTCATCAATGACCTTTTAAACACTCACTAATGGTAATTAATAAACGCACGTCCTTCATGTTTTAATTTGAGGCCTCTTCTTTCCCTTTCATTTCTTCCTATCAGATTTGCCTTTTTCAACAAGCATGACCACTAGTTTGTCCTTTCTATTCAGTTCCTTGGCTTTCCATAACATATTATTGAGCTCTTACAAGCTAGTTGTTAGCTTATTCATGTTGTAGTTCATAACAAAATGATTATAGGATGTGGGCAAAGAGTTTAAGATGGCATCAATCTTAGTGTCACCACTCAGCTTAGAACTAAGAGCCTCCAGTTCATTGATAAAACCTATCATCTTCATGGCATGGTTATGAACCGTTTGGTTCTCGATCATCTTAGTGGTTATCAACAATTTGATGACCTTTTGTTGTGCATAACGATTTTGCTCCTCATACATAGTCTTTAAACTATCCAAAATATCTTTGTAGTTTTTTACTTTGTCAAATTACCACCGGATAGAGTTGTCTAGTGAGGCAATGATGAAACATCGGGCAAGAGAGTTTTTCCTTCCCACTCTTGATATTTTATTTTTCTTTCCTCGGAGGCTCTATCAGGGGGTGCTCTGGTGTCGAGTTAGTAACAATTTTGTTCAATTTCTCAGATATGAGAACCAAGTTAAGGTTATGAAACTAGTCTGTGTGGTTTGGTCCCTAAAGTTTGTTGTCATCTAACAATTTAGCAAGCTATTTGTGTGCCATTTTTGACAAATAATACAAATACATTACTCCACAACTTAATCATTGTTTCATGTTATGTACCGTAGAAAAGATTTTTATGTACGTTTCATTTCCATTTGTTCACCTTTGAGATTTCCTTTTATCTTAGGGACAGAGACATTATTCATATCTCTAAAAAATTGGGAAATAACATAGGTTCATGGGGCCAACTTTTTCAGCTACATAATCCATCACTTATTATGAAGGATCATGTATCCACCCATCTGATGAGCTTTCCTTTTGGCCTTCATCGGACAAGGTTCATTGCCATTTTAGATTAAACATTTCTAACTAGTAAGTGTTGACCCATCATATCGGGAGACCCAATGTACTGTTAATGAGCCTTCCATTTTAGGATAGGCCCCTCCCACTAGTTTATGATGCCCCTATCATCCTATAAAGCAATCCCATTAACTATCTCATCAAAATGAGTAGGCCAATTTTATGGTGCATATCTATCCATCAATTCAGCCTGCTTTCTTACTAATGATGGAAGGCCTTTAGAGATATCATCTTATGGCATTCCCTATCTCATATTATTTATATTAATCATAAGGGAACAAGTATAACAATCCCTAGGTCAACTTTAGGTCTTACCATAGTGGCTCTCACCAACTTTCATAAAGTCATATTCAAAGAGGCCCTAAATGGGTTAGGGTTCCTACAAGGTTCCTCTTTGGAGAGGAAAAAGAGAATGGCCCATTAAAAGGAGATCATACAATGATCCATGGGCACCATGAAAATGATGTGTATTCAGCCATGATGGACATGGAGAGCCACATAAGTCTTCTCATGGGCCAAGTACTAATGGCCCATGTACGAATTACATTCACATAGCACATCACATATATTTTGATCAAAATCAAATTAAATCTTGTAAAACTCATACCCATTTAGATTAACACATTATCAATTCATCTATGGACCGAATTATCTAATAATATTCATTTTGGTATATGAGCCCAACTGCAAAAAACAATTTGGCCCATATAGATGCCCATAATGGCCTTATCTTGCTTTAATCTATTTCTAATTAGATTTTACAAGAATGGGCCGAATTGGTCCATGTAATGGCCCATCAAACCCCTGTCCTAAATCCATATTTGTTCATTTAATCAATGATCTAAGGGGCTGTAATCAGTTCCCAACCAACCATATGTTGGACCAAAACTAGGTCAAATTGGCCTAGGGTTTGGTGCCCAAAATATGCATCAATCCACATATATTATGATCGAAAATTATTAGTTATGACTCATAATCATATAAGCAAATAAACAGTAATTAATCAAATTAAATAACAAGGGCCAATACTGTGATGGTTCGAATCCAATCCAGACAAATGCAGGATCCAAATAAACTGCTATCTCTAGATCAATCTCCATCTTTCTCTATGATCTCTGACAAGTCTTTTGATGTAAAGAAATAGAAAAACCCTAATTTCTAATGCTTAGATCAGAAAAAACCTAATACATTCTTTCTAAAAAAGACAAAGAATTAAGTATATACCAAATAATTAAATAATCAAATGGTGTGCATTAAACTAGCCACCAACAAAGATTTTGATCTCCACCACACTTTCAACCCAAGAATTCAAGAACTCAACATAAAACAAATCCATAATATATAAGAAAATATAAAGATTAATTTTCATATTATTGGCCCCAAATCTGAGAACTAATTTCTCAATTTCTTATGCTGATTAGGTCAAATCGACTTGACTAGTTCTTGTCGATTTGATCTTTCTTTCAAATCTGACTCGGTTCACTTCAAGAATTGAACATAGTGCTCTAATACCACTATTGAAAGGGTTAAAATCCCTTTTAGAAATCGATAACTGCATTTTGTTTGATCGATCTTCCACTGAAGCAGGCCAAGTTTCAAACCATATCAAAAGGGAAAAATATACCAAATATGGATACCATAAGCGCAAATCTCATGGTGGAAGTTCATGCCCAAATCAGTCTTAAAACTCGCCTCCACTAAAGATGGTGCAGTGTATAGTTGAAGTTGATTCAACGACATTGTTTTCTATAAAACTGCTACCAACTTGCTTGGATCGAATGGGGTGAATGAGTTTAATCTTCCTCATTGTTTCTCTTGCAAAAATCCTAAAGAAAAACTTATAAAAATTAGTTCTTAGGAGTCTAGGTTGAATTATAGTATATACTATTATAAAACTATATTATAATAGTATATAATATACAATAGTATATTATATAATATTAATAGTATAATTGTATTATTATATATTATTCTACATACTATAATATTATAGTAATATTATAGTATAATAGTATAATATAGTATATATAATAGTATTTATATTATATAATATATTATACACTATACTATAATATAGCACATTATAGTAGTATAATACTATTAATAGTATATATTATATTATAAAATATATTATAGTATACTATTATTATGTAATATATACTAATATAATATATTAATAATAATATGATTATAATAATATTATAATATATCAAGCCAGCAGAAGAAAACGTCTTTAAAGCCCTATTCGAGTCCTACATGGAAAAGCTTAAAAGCAAACTCCCTGATATCGACCCCATAGAGCTTGAAGAGATGTCCCTTTGATTCGCGAAAAAAAAATGAAAGAAAAAAGCAAGGGAATCTCAAAAAATTTAGAAACCGAAAGTGTCCAACCTCTCAATCCCCACTAAGGGATGATCATAAAGGAATCTTACTGTTGACAGATAGTCTACCACTAAAAAGTTCACTCTTATCTTCAACAATAAATATTTGTCAATAATGCTCCACAGTAAAGATTCATTGAAGATAAAAGAAGCATCTCTAGCTTATCACTTTGTCTAAAAAAGACAAGCAAAAAAATAGGTGTCTTAAATAGATATTCTCAAGATAAGTTCAAATATGAAAAAAAAAAGATATCTCGAAGTCACTCTCCTATCTATAAATAAGGATCAATCCTCAAGAAAAGGGTGTGTTGAAGTTATCCAAGTGTTCAAGAGTCCAGTAGTCATAAACCCTTAAGTGTGCTAAGTCTTTATTGTAGTTTTTGCAAAAATCCTTGAGTAAGAATTTTGTAACATTTCAGTAATACTGCTTAGTGAAGTTCTTTGTACTAAAGCATTGTAAGTGTTTTACGACTATACTTTACCTTAAGTATTTTGTAAGTTTAGAATTACTTTTTAGTCTAAATCTTTATCGAAGCTTTTACTCTACTTCACTATTTGTTTTACTAAAACATCATCTAGCAACATCATACTTTACTATTTGTTTTACTGTTTTCTACATATGCGTATTGCTATATTCCATCCTTCCATCCTCTTATTATCCTAGCCTTAATTTGCCTATTCCCATTTGGTATAAGAGCCATAACCCTACAAGAATCGGGATTATTAAATCATTAGGTACTGCCTAGAACCTTTGGCTAGAACCCAAAGCTGCAATTCACTCGGTGAAATCACTTGGCTAGCACCCAATTTGTTAGACTAGTCACCTAATAGTTCCCCGAGGCTAGAACCCTTGCACCCTAGGCAAAGTTGCTTCTGGTTGAAAAGGATTGGTGAAAAGCCATTGAAGTTGACTGTCTGTTAACAATTAAGGGGAAGGATAAGATGAGGAGATTGTTTAGGTCAAGATCTAGTAATGGATATAGTCTTGAGGAATGTAGTACAAGCTCATCCCTTACAAAGTCTATGTCTATAAAAAAACATGGAAGAGATCAACTATAGTAATATCAAGTAAAAAAGGAGTATTTAGTCTAAAGAGAGACTTAACATTAGAATGGTAAAAAGAATTGTCGCTCTAGGCAATGACTCAGAAGATTTTCATCTTATAGATAGAAAGGTGATAGAGGCCTATAGAAAAACAAAAAAAAAAAAGTAGATTGTCATTTCATACACTTTGGCCTAATACAAGTAGCCATAAAACCATTAACAAGGTTGGGCCTGTCTAACAGGTTCAAGGCATAACAAGGCATAATAAATTCAGTGATTCCTTCAAAGGAGTAATAGAAGGAAATCTTCATCAAGGGCCAATATACTTTAATGCTTTCCTAATTTCTCAGTGTTGCTGACGGACGTAGGGATACATGAAGCCTTAACCTTAAGACTATAGACCCAAGGCTTCAATATGAAACTTGGATCAGAGAATGTAGCATTAGTCTATAGAGTCTATTTTAAGACTATGAATACAATCTGTCCTAATACTAGGATCACCAGAACAAGGGGGTAACTACCATGTTCCAGACCAACACTAGGAATAATATAACTATTCCTATGCAAATTATGTGGAAAGATGTAAAACTACCGAACAGTTGGTCAATAGCTGCAAAACCTCCTAGACCCATGAAGTCCACTGAATTAGCATATGTATTCAACGAACAGGATGGATCCATTGAGCTGCGGTTCAGAAGAGCCTCTACTTCTTCGAGGCCCTCATATGCTGAACCATTAGAGGCAAAATCTTCTCATTCAAGAAGATCAGTAGATTTATCAGAACCACCTCGTCCTCCTCTTGGCATTATATATGCTACCTATGAAACTCTTATATTAGATACACCACCTTCAGACTACCACGTAGTTCAAAGAGGTAATCCCTCAGTAAAATGTTACAAACCAATTGAAGTAGATTTTGAGATAAATATCTTGGAAATTGAAGAAGAAATCTAAATAGATAAAGACCTAAAAAGGTTAGACTTTAATTTACAACCAATAAAGAAAAAATGGTTCTTTGAAAATTTCTCTAAAAATGAGAAAGAATGTACCCGAGAACTATGGTATGAAAATATGTTAGAAATAAAAGAAAATATTCCCTTCTGGGATTGGCTTATAAAGTAAAAATAATTCAAGCACATAAAACCACCAACAGAGGAATTAGAGCTTTGTGTAACAGAAAAATTATCTAGAGCATGGAAAATTATGTCTACAGGTAAAACTATAGAATCATTATATCCGCCTTTAGAAGCCATTAAAATAGGCAAAGAAAAACCGATAACTAGCTTTATAAAAAATTCTAATATAATAAAAGAAGCTGAGACAATAATACCTTAACACTGTTTCAAATAACAGAATAAAATAATTACACTAATATATGCCTAAATATCCTAGGAAAACAAACTAATAGGATAAAAATATTATTAATTTCATTAAAAAACTCTAAACAAAGAATGATAATTAAGAAAGAAAAACCTATGGGAATAATAATTGAATTCCCTCCTAATATGGAAATTAAGAAAGCTTCTAGATTTATCTAAAGTAGGTTATAAGGGGCTATTTACAAAATTAATTTCATCATCTAAATGGGAAAAAGGAGAAAAATCTAAATTCTCTAAAATAGAGAAAATAGAAAAAGCATTTGATTCACACTCAATAAATTTATTGAGTGAAGGATCTGAAATCGAATTGGACTCAGAAAAAGGATTTCTAGAAAATCACTTAATAGAGCTAAATAAGCTCTCATACAAAAGTAAAAAGCCCTATTACCCTAGGCATACGCTAGTAGACATATTGTTTGAAGAACTAGTTAAATCACAGATTAGTTATGATGGGAATACCTTTTACAAATGAAATCTAAATGGAAAATCTGAATACCAGATTCATGAGATGGTTCATCATATGACCATGTATGCTAGTGCCAATAAATTGGCAAGAAATGAAAAAAAGTTAATAGCCACAATAATAATTGAGTCTTTCACCGAACAACTTGAAAGATGGTGGCTCAATTACCTAACTCAAGAAGAAAGGGATTATATCCTTAATTCTATAAAAAGAGATGAAGGTAGTGAAATGGTCTTAAGTCAAGGCCAACCCATTCAGGATGTGGTAACTACTCTAGTATTAAAATATTGAGTCATTTTATAGGAAACTCCAATGATATGGAGAGAATAAGCGAACAACTTATTAATCTTAGATGTATAACACTATTTGATTCAAGGGCAAATATAAATCTCAAAGGATATATTAATAATAATATGATTATAAAAATATTACGATAAACTATTATATTAATATTATCATATATAATATGATTATTATACTATAATATTATAATATATCAATTAATCTATTATATAATATATTATAATAAACCATATATTATAGTATACTATTATACTAATAATATCTATACTATATTATAATAATATAATATTTACACTATTATAGTATATTATATACTATTATAGTATATAGTATATATTATATTATATAGTATAATAATACTATTATATAAAATAATTATAATACATACAAACATAATATATTAATAATAATATGATTAGAATAATATTATAATATACTATAATATTAATATTATAATATTATATATAATACTATCATATATTAATACCATATATATAATATATTAATATACTATCATATTATATCATATACTATATATTATACTATAATATTATGTTATACTAGTATAATATACTATAATATAGTATTAATATATGATACTATAAATATTATATAATATGTATATTAATATATTAATATTATAGTATAATATATCATACTATATAATATATACCAAGGTTCAAAGTACTGACACAGGCCTCAGTGCTTTTTTTTTTGTTTTACTTGTTTTTTTTTTTTTTTTGAAATTGGTTCAAAGGGGCCGGTTTAAGGCCCCAACTACCCTCTGAACCAGTGGTTGACCGAATACAACCCCTGTAGGGGCATATCGAGAAGCCACCGGCACAATACATATCGGCCGGTACGGGCCGATATGTATCAATACTTTGAACCTTGGTATATATAATATGGTAACTAATCATATATTATATTATATACTATATTATAGTATATATTAATATAGTATATTATATTTCATATGGTGCAATTTTATAGGCCAATATGGTTGCACCGGAATTAGATACTTGTGCATTGCAATTAGAGAACACTGCAATGGATATTATTTATTAAAATCATTTTTAAAGCTACCTACTTTCTTTTCCAATATTTAAATCTCTAAAGAATATAGAGGAATTTTCAACCCTTGATTTTAGAATTCTTCTCTTTATCCCGTGCCCAACATGAGAGGGTTTTATGTCTAAAGAAAGAAAAGGATTTCAGATTTCTGGTTCTGTTTTGAGATGAGGTTTCTAATTTTTCATTCTCCTCTAACTTTCCCTCTGTGCAACATGGTGCCTTCGAAGAAAGGGTTCTCTAAATAGCTGGCTAGGCAAGTCCTGCGAGATTTTTCTCATAAGGTTACCAATCGATCTCTGATAATGTGGTCGAAGTCCCTTCTCTAAAATATAATCAGGATACAAATTTCACAATCAACAGATGTGTAGCCAATAACAAACAATGAAATACTATGAATATCTTAGGTTGTGTTTGGTACCATTGTTGTTTCTATCTGAAATGCTTTGGGTTGATCAATATAAATTGACATACAATTGTTATTTGAGGCTGGTTGTGGTTAAAATAGGCATACCTTAAAAATGCATGTGAGAGGCTGTTTGCAGAAACATCAAATTGGTGTTTCTTGAGCTGAAGTCTTAATCATTCTAGCTGAAGTAACTCTCACATGTGATGTGCAACACATCTCTTGATCAACCCAAAACATTTCAGGTAGAAATAGCAATGGTACTAAACACAACCTTAATTAACAATCAATAGATATGATAAGCCAATAAGAAACTCCTAAAACTGATCAATTGGCACCACCATCAATGTCTAGAGGGCAAAAGATCTAGATATTCCACCATAGTCACGAGTCATAAGAAAACAACATCATACTTTATCATGGTAAACATATTGCAACGTCAAGGATCATAAGATAGGACAGACATGAATTTGGTGCACCATGAAAAAAGGCCCCCCTCCCCATTTATGTATCTAAATGCAGAACTCTTTCAATATAAGGCAACTAATCATCTGTATACAAGAGAAACAATGATTCTTGGCTTCTTCTTTAAGTAGTTTGGTGAACACAATATGGATAACAATTACTAAGCATGCACTGGTTCCTTTACATGGCCATGGTGCATACTTGTTGAATTACATTCCCTAAAGTGTCCTCTGTTTTACAAACTTCATGCCTTTCAACGCTCCATCAACCAAGTCCTAATGACAACATAACATCCAGAGTCCAAGATACATGGCCTATGGTGTAAAAAACAAGAAAAAAGAAATTAAATAAAACTATTAAATTCTAATACCAAATATCACAAGAGATACCAAAATACCAACATTTTCAACAATAAGAAACCATAAAACCCTAATTTTCATGTAATCAATAAAAACAATGAGATAGGGCAATTACCAATCTGGTTAAGACATTCATGGTAGATCTTCACATTTGACTGAGCTTTAACACCAATCTAATAAACAATTGCCCACAAAAAGGAAAGTAGAGAAGGATCGCAGAGAAAACAAAGAAAATTTGGCTAAATCAAATGCCCAGAAAGAGAAGCTATCCCAAAGAAGAGTAAGAAAGATCACCATAGAGAGAGAGAGAGAGAGAGAGAGGAAGAGAGAGAAGGAAAAAAATGAGAAGAACCTCAACAGTGGTGTATGTTTTGGAGGTTAAAGGAAGTTTGCTTGATTAAACCAAATTTTGCTATCCATATGACAGAGGAAGAGAATGGGCAGGTAAAGTACATTTTGATTATTTTGTTTATACCACAAATGGTTAAAAGCTAAATGAAAAGGAAAGAAATGAAGCAAAGCTAGCTTTCATATATAAGGCATCATGGAAGATTAAACTTGTAAATGCAAGTTCTAAAAATAATCCTGCTTTAACTCCCTAATTTGAAGGCATCAACAAAAAGACCCAGGCAAACACCAGCTTTCCAGTAATTGACCATCACAACAAAGGATTTCAACCTCCCTGTAGATAAAGAGGGGGGATTCCTGTACATAAGCATGCCAATCCCCTCAATGGCAGCAACGACAACACCAGCAACCAATACATCCCAGTCACCAGTCTGTCCTAGAATGGTAGCTAGTGCATTTGCAGTATAGAAACCCAACAGGAGGAGAAAAACTTTCATGGGAAAATTCCTTCTAGCTGCATTCAACTTCTCCAATAGCTGTCTACCACCAGCAGTTACTATCCTACCCAGCCGAGTCTGGCCAAGACCAGGACTTTCATTGTTGATGCTGTCTTGCCCCCCACTCTCAGGAGTTCCACCAGTGTCCAAAGCAAAATTTATAATCCAACCATCCCTTCTTGTCCATCGACTGTTCAAGATACAAAGAAAGAAAAATTTAAGATCATATCAACATCAGAGGAAATATTCAGTAATAATATCCCGAATAGATTATCTTAACAACCTAACCTATTGCAATATATAAAATTGATAATTCCAGAACAAAAGCTTTCAACTTTGACATTATTGGTAATACCTTTCAAATAGCTTGCACTGACCTGCATGTAAGATGATGTGCACAAAACAACTAGGTTAGATGGAGGTAGTGCATGGAAAAAAAAAATCCTGATCTTTTTTTTTTTTTTGATAGATTAAAAGAAAATTTCATTAAAAGAAAAAGAAAAATGCATTCTGAGAGGGTGTTCAGGAAACACCCAGAAATAGAAAAACAAAAGAAACAAAAACCATTCATCACCAATTGAACAGATTACATCTTTGAAATCCTCCCAACTCCCAAAGATCATCCCTCCAGGTCTTCCCGACTTAAGCAGCTTCCGGAAACAACAACGAACTCAAATTCTTTGGCTTTATCTCTTACAGTTGCATCTTATCTGTACTAGATTTTCTCACCAGACTCCATTCTAAATTCTTTCTTCTTCCAGCTCTCAGACCCGTAATCGTGTTAGACAGTGTATGCCCTTAGCTCCAATCAGCATGATGTATATTATGACATTTATTGTAAATGAATAAAGTACATATTTGATTCATGTTATTATGGTGTGTTTCT
>NW_010729178.1:1193632-1208420 GCF_000365185.1 Nelumbo nucifera
ATTATGATACTGCACTAGGTATCGGATTGGGCTATCTTTGATATGCCAATCAGTGAGATCCTTAGAGGGGGTCAAAACCTGGGTATGTTGGGACAATTCGAGAATACATCTGAGTGGGTGATCATAGTGACAAGATCAGCCCCTTTGTCGGACAAAGTGAATAATCGGGGATGCACTCTCTCTGATGGAAACCTAAACTGCCAGCAGTTGATTTCAACCGTTCAAATTTGTTTTTGCAAAATATATTTATACAAAGATATACATATATATTATGGTTTCAAAATATTTGCAAAAGGTTTTAATTCCTGGGATCCATGTGAGTAGAGAGTGCAGCACTGCACCTTGCAGCTGAGGGAGAGGTCCTCTCTTGTCGGGCAGTGTTTGATCATTGTGGGCTGAGAGGTTAAGTGTAAGACCATTGAGAATCATACCTAATGGGCTAATCTTGCATCTGCCCATAGTCCTTGGGCCTTCATAAGATGGCTGGACCCAATGACCATTTAGTATAAATGTTGGGCCCATTAAGAGCCCATAGTGATGGACTCGGGGGTTCACTGTATTCAACAGTGAATTCGGCTAGGCCTTGTAACAAAGGCTAGGTTGAACCCATGTGGCTGATGTGTAGATCAATGATAGGGTCCCACGCCATACAAAGAGAGCCAAGCTAGCCAGCATTAAAGTGGAAGTGAGACTGAAAGCTTAATGAGCCTAAAAGCCCATTTTGAACTGGGTTAATTAGATTAATTAAATAGGGGCGGATTTGGGATTTGGATCAGTAGATAAGATAAGGGATTATCCTTATCCACTTAAAGAGTCCATATCCAAATAAAGATTTGGATCAAAGGAACTCCTAATTTGATTAGGAAGGTTGATCTTTATCTGCAAATAAGATAAGGGATTATCCTTATCACTTAAAGAGTTCAAATCCAAATAAAAGATTTGGATCAGGAAACTCCTAATGAGATTAGGGAATTGTCTCTTTAAAGCTATAAATAAGAGAGGAGGGCGGACCTTGAATACACACTCACTCAATACAGAGAGAAGACAACTCAGTTAGACTGATCTTGCCTTCTGCTCTTTTTCTCCCTGCTCTTGCCGCCCTACCCTATTCGATCTCCAGTTCTTGGATTGGACCAAGATTCGATCTTGATATTGTTTCTTGCCAGAAGAAACAATTTAGAAGTTGTGCCCACTGTCCCATTCGATTCTTGTTGAAGAATCACTAGCTCTTGGTGAAAAACTACCTGCTAATCCTGCCTCATCCTAAGTTGTGTCATCTCCAGTGGAGGGAGGATTTGGTACACTCTTTGGGGTGAACACCTACGTTGGGAGGTGCATTCTTGCGTGGATTTCGTATCAGGTATATCCCTCCCTTATTTTAGTTTCAGATTTGGTCCAGTTTGGTTACAATAACGAACCTTGAAAATGCAGTTTTCTAAATTGGGAATAGGATTCCTAGATGGAAGTAAAGAAATTTTTTGAAATTTCGCTCAACCTTCCTGCAAGGTTCGACCATCCAAGACCCAAGTAAGCAATCACATTTCCAGATTCAACCTCCGCCACCCCTCCTAACTTTTACCTCTAACAGCCCCTCACTCCTCTTCTACCAGATCCTTTTCCCTCCTTTTGCCTTCCTCCCACACCTCCCCCCACCTAAAACTTTTTTCTTGTTTCTTTCTTCTCTCTTGCTCCTTTCAAACCGTTCAATTGCCCTTCTGACCAATTTCTCCATTCCTAAGAAAAATAAACCAAGAGATTTCCCCACCTCCATCTGTCTCTCCACTAGCTACTCAATATCCACCCTTTTCTCCTCTAATCCTTCCCCCTTCAATACCCCTGGCCAACTCTCCTACCTCCCTTATGTCCTCTCCCGAGACCTCTTGCACTCTCACTCCCCCCCCCCTCCTTTCTCCCCAACTTCTTCATCTCGCTGAAAGATAATTCTTTTCCTATTATAGACCCTCCAATGCTGCTCACTCCCTTCTTCCACAAAATGACACTTTGCCTTTTCTTTGTCTCCCATGTCTACCTCATCCTTAGCTCTGGAAGCCTGTTGCTCTCTAACCTTGTTGACACCTTCCAAAGCATTTGAGGAAATAAATAAATTTGAACTCACCTCAGTATTCAGACACTACACCATCTCCAAAGTTATCAAACCATTCAGGATGTTCGCCTGCCTTTCAAGCATCGAAACCACATCCTCCTGGTTGTCACTGCCATAGTCACTCCCTATCTTCAACTTCTACACTCCTTGCACCTTCTCTCCATCATGAGAATCGGGACACAGAGACTAGAGACTAAACAATGAAACAATCTAGATTGTTGAAAGACCATTTGATAAATATCTAGACCTGTGAGCTCGATCAAGCACAACCTTTTCCACCTCCGATGAATCCTTCCGCTGCTTGTCGCTTGAACCAGCGCTAGTCTTCCCCAATTCCTTGGCCTCACCACCATTGAGCGCAACGAACTTCATTAGTCCCTCAAATCTTGCAACAACCCAAACTGGATCATCCATCGAGTTCCCCAAATCTGTAAAGTTCTTTCTAACTCTCTTTTTCCTAAAACCTCTTGGCCCAAACTTTCTTTTACAAAAATGTCCTTTTCTACCTGTGACCTCTTATGCTGGTTCGTGTTTTTAAAACTCTTTCTAAATCTCTTCCTATGTTTACCTGCTACCACCTATCTACTATTCCCCACCCCTCAACCCCTTCACCTGACTGTTGGGCTAAGACCTTGTTAAACTCTATTTCCACATGGGCAGCACCCAACCAACCATTTAAATCCGTCCTCTCTATTTGATCTTCAAATAAAATCATCTCTGCCATGTCACCCTTTTCTCCTTCCTCCTACCCTCAACTCTTGACTCTTGAATTCCCGATCTTCCTGTCTCCTCATCCCTACTGCCTAAGACCTCTGCCCCTCAATCTTCTCCCTCGTCTTCCCCTTCCTCTTCAACACCCTTCTGCTCTTCCATCAACCCTTTGTCCTCCACTCTTGAAAATGTTGTCTTCTCCTTTCACAATCACTCTCAAACCATACCTTTCACCAGCAAACTTAAGAACCATCTTGTGTTGAATAGCAGAGACCTTTTCATCAACCCATGGTTTAAAGTATCGATACGATACGCCCCGTATCAGGCATATCGTATCATATCTTTTGAAAAAGATATGGTCCAAAACGCCTGTTCCCAGGTGTTTCGGACTCCCAACTTTTTTTAATAATAAAGAACATGTTTTAACTTTTAGGATTCCCAAAAAACCAAAATTTGAAAAAGAAAAAAACAAAAAAAAGGCGTTCTGGCCATTTCTAAGTTCCAATACGATACGACCGATATGCGCATCGTATCAATACTTTGAACCTTGTTTCAACCTCAACTAAAATTCTCGCCATGTCCAGCTTCTCCCAAGACCCGTTCTTGTCAACATACTTCAGGAATCTTCCATATCTATTGCCTATTATTCAAAGGTGATAGTACTCAACACATGTAATGGGATGTTGATCACCCCAATCCACACTGCCTATCTCCATTGCCCTGCGGACACTTCTCCTGCCGCCGAGAACCACCAATCAAGTCATAGGTCAAGGTCTCTTTTTTTGTTTTCTAATGTTCCAAAATCCATTTCGCCCCCTGCCTATTGTGGAACATAAATTGCAGCAGGCCTCCATTCAATTTCCTCACCCCCATAGCCCTTTCCTTTCCCCACTCTAAAACTTCCAAAGCTTCTAATTTCTCAACCTCCATTTCTCTCTCAACAACTATGCTCACCAGGCTAGCATCAGCACCCTTGTTCCTTCATCTTGCCAATCCCCCTGACATCGACGTCCACCTACATCTCTAAATACTATTCTTTCTATCGACATTCACCTCCACCCATGTATTGCTTATCACTCTTGACTGTTTCTGATGCTTGAGAAGCTTGATGGTCTCCCCTTCCACAAAGAGCTGGTGCCAAACCAAGTAAGCTTACGAAACATTGGATCCCTTTTGTGCTTCAATCCATTTCGCATTTGGTAAGATAAAACTTTTTCACTTTTCAATTTTTGGTTTTGACTGATCAGATGAAGACATTGTGACATACAGTCATAACTCCAGTTGCTGCACTGACACCAGCTTCACCAAAAATTGTTGTCATTGCTTCTGTGACTAATGCAGTTGCTCCAATATTAACCACAGTTGTGCCAATAAGGATTGTTGTTAGGAACCATGTAACACTTTTTTTCATCAGCAAAAATAAATTTGTATTAATAGATTTAAAGAAGTGATTAGTACAACATGATCATAGGAAAGTTATTCCCTATTCTCAAACCCACATTACAAACCAGCCCAGAACAACATGATCACAGGAACCATGTAACATCACTATGAAGCACTCTGAAGACACCAATTTCAGGCTCTTTTTCAGCCAACTCACGCACCTGATAAGGAAACCAAAAATACAAGCCTTCACTCCCCAATCTTTTAGATTAAAGAACAAAACTAGCTTTACATTTTGGGTCAAACCATATGGTGTGTATCACATTCAGTTGCCTTTTTTTTTTATAAACGATTGATAATTTATTCATGATAATCAGAATGAAATTACAATACAGTCTGCCCAAAGGAGAGGCACGAGTTGGTACCTCTCCACAACAACAACAAAGTACTACATCAGACTAGGAAATGAAAGTTTACAGAGCTGCCCAGAATAAATGCTCCCTTGATACCCCTTGCTTAGCTAACCCATCCGCTATGGTATTAGCTGTTCTACCCACCCACTGATAATTAGCAGTCATATTCCTTGAAAACCAATTAGCTTTCCTCATAATATCCTTGTAGCACCAAATAACTGAAGCTGGATTTTTTAACCAACCCACAACAACTTTGGAGTCTCCTTCAATAAGAAAATTCTGAACTCCTAACTGGTCTGCAATCTGAATACCTTGTACTGCCGCTAGAAGCTCAGCTCTAATAGAGTCCCCTATACTCACGGAGCCTGAGAATAAAGCTAATATATTACTATCTTTATCTCTCAGCACCCCACCTATCCCTAATGGACCCGGATTTCCTTGGCTGCTACCATCAAAATTCAGCTTTGTCCAGCCTTCTGAAGGAGGCACCCACACAGTTGGTACCCTGTTCTTCCTGTTACTACTACTAGCCACAGCAATTCAGTTCCTCCAAATGTCACCAAAGGAATATATTTTAAAGGAATCCAATGATCCTAGCCAATGGATTGCCCTGGTCAAAATGCAATCCTTTACATTCTGAATATTCCTCTCCTCTTGGAAAATCCTCGCATTTATTTCTTCCCAAATTATCCACAAAGCAGCAGCTCTAATGCACCTCCACATTGTTTTACCAATTTTTGTGGGCCACAGGAAGGATCAAAGATCTGATCTACTGCTGTGGTCAAATTCCATCTGCAACCAAACAAAGCAAAGATCCAACCCCAAATAGCATCAGAAAAAGAACAGGTTATAAGTAAGTGAGAGCAATCCTCACCATTAGCCCTGCAAGGTACAAACCAATTAGGAGACAAACACGTAGAAGGATTTTAGGAGATAAAAGTTTAGACCAAATCTCCTTAGCTGGGAAACCCACTTGTCCTGAGGAAGAGCAAAGGGACTTAAAGAAGGAGGCACACGTGAAGTAACATTTTGGATTAGGGGACCAAAGTCTCACATCAGATCTTAAAGGGTCCAGAAAAACACTTTTAAGTAGTGACAAAAGGTCTGAAACACAAGAGAGTTCATGATCCCTCAAGCCCCTATGGAACCCAAAGTCCCAATTCAGAGAGGATGGAGAAACAGATGTTGGAAGAAAGTGAGAGATTGCTTTACCCTTGTAGTGAGAAAGGGAATAGAGAGAAGGGAAAATGTCCTTAAAGGCAGAATTGCCCACCCAGATGTCTTTCCAGAACAAAACAGAAGTACTAGAATTGACATCATACTTGATACAGTTGAGGAAAAAAGGAAGAATACTCTGAATTGCTTTCCAAGGAGTTGCCAACGTGGCTCAACACGACACACCAGCATCCCATCCATTTCCCGAACTGCCATGTATACTATCTATCACCTCATGCCATAGTCTCTCCTGTTGTAAGGGCCATCTCCACAACCATTTTCTTAGGAGTGCTTTATTCTTCAAAACTAAGTTCCCCAGTCCCAACCCACCCTCCTCTTTCCTCCTACACACTTCCCCAATTTATTAAGTGATCCTTTTTTTCCTCCCCTGGCTCCCAAAGAAAATTTCTCATTAATTTCTCCAACTTCTTGGCCTCCTTAACAGGAATCCTAAACACAAAGAAGTAATAAATCGACAGATTTTCCAAGGAAGCTTTCAGTAGTGTTACTATACCCCGTAAAGAAATATAGCTCCTTTTCTACGAGGCTAACCTTTTCTCAAACTTTTCCAGAACCGAGGCCCAAAAGGTGCTCTCCTTAGGGTTGGCTCCTAGAGATAGACCTAAATACTATAAGGGCCAAGAGGAAATGGGACAACCTAGACACTCAGCCACAGACTCAAAAGTCCTCTCATCCAGATTCACACCCACCACACAACTCTTTTCCAGGTTTATTTTAAGATTTAATACTCTCCCAAAGCGCTTTATCAAAGATTTGAGATTACCTATTGTTTTCCTATCACCTCCTTAACAAAAGATTATTAGGTCATCAGCAAACTATAAGTGGGTCACCTTAATCCCGTTCCTTCCTATCCTCCAACCTCTCACTACTCCTTCCATGTCTGCCTTAGAGATCAAATTATTGAAAACATCTGCAAATAGGGTAAAGAGGAAAGGGGAAAGGGGGTCACCTTGCCTTAACCCTCTAAAAGCTAAGAAGATATCCTTGACTACCCCATTAACCAACACCGAAAAATGGCAAGAACTTATGCAGCCCTTTATCCAATTACACCATCTAACTCCAAACCCACAGCACCCTAGGACCTCTAATAAGAAACTCTAGTCCACAAGATCATAGGCCGTTTCTAAATCCAGCTTACAAACAAAACCTTGCTTTCCGGACTTTCTCATATCCTCCACACATTCATTAGCTATTAGAATCTGATCTGTTATTTGTCTCCCTTGCACGAATGCTCCCTGGGCTTGACTAATGATGGAGGGTAGCACTACTTTAATCCTCAAAGATAACACTTTAGCCAGGATTTTGTAAATGCTAGTCACTAAACTGATCGGCCTAAAATCTTTAGGATTTTTTGCTTTTTTCTTCTTAGGGATTAGAGCTATGAAAGTAGCATTAACCCCAGGGCTTACTTTGTTATTATCCTCAAATTCCTTAAACACAGCACAAAGGTCTTCTCTTACCACATTCCAGTAGTCTTGATAAAATGCCATGGTGAAGCCATATGGCCTAGGGGCTTCGGATCTATCCATTGAAAACACTGCATGCCTAATTTCCTCTTCTTCAAAACTTCTCTCTAACCAGATTGCTTGCTCTTCAAACAGTCTGGGGCAATCTAGACCTTCCAGCCTTAGTCTATTATTCAATGGCTTCCCTACAATTGATTTAAAGTGATCCACCAACACTTTGGCTATCTCATCTTGATTTGTGACTTTTTCCCCATCCACTTCTAATTTGGCCACACAGTTTTTTCTTCTCCTCTCATTAGCCAACGCATGGAAAAATTTTGTTTTGTCGTCCCCTTCTTTGACCCATTTGTGTCTTGACTTTTGCCTCCAGGGAATCTCGTCTCTAAGAAAAACTTCTTCCAATTCCTTTTTTAAGCTACTTCTCAAATTCCTTTCTTGCTCATTCATAATTCTTTGGGATTCTTTGGAGTCTAGCTCACCAATCCTGGACATCAAAATATTCTTTTGATCCTCTACCCTTCCAAAATGCTTCTGATTCCACTCTTTAATGCTAGCTCTCAATCTCTTCAACTTTTTGTGGAACCTTACACCTTTTCACTTTACCCCTCTCAAATCTTCATTCCACTACTCACCAACCTTTCATTCAAAGTCCCAATGAGTCAACCACATATTCTCAAATCTAAAGGGTCATGGTCCAAAGCCTAGAGATTCTTGACCTAATAGGATAAGGCAGTGATCAGATGTAACTCTAGGTAGGGTTCTAGCCACCAAATTCCTCCAATGGTCCTCCCACTCTACATTAAAAAGGAATCTATCAAGTTTGGAGCAAAGGGGGTTTTCTTGGAAATTGGACCATGTAAAATTAGCTTGTAGAAGGGGTAATTCCTTTAGACCACAGGTGGTAATTAATTCAATGAAATTTCTCATGCTTGTAGTAATCGATCTTTGGGGATTATTTGATTTATTACAAAACCTAATTACGTTGAAATCCCCCTAGGCACCACGGGCCATCCCACAAGCCTTGAATTCCATACAACTCCTCCCACATTTCCTTCCTTTCTCTATAACCATTTGGCCTGTAGACATTAGTTAACACCCAAATGAATCTGTCTTCCACATTTCTGAATTTTAAAGACAAAGAGAATCTCCCTACAAGTTCTTCCACAAATTCTACAACATCCTCCCTCCACAAGGTCACTATCCCTCCCGAGGCTCCCCATGAGGGAGCTAAAGTCCAGCACACTCCTCTTGATTTCCACACACTTCTAACCCATCTTCTATCCAAATTTGCCAACTTGGTTTCTTGTAACATGACTATATCGGGCTTCTCTCTTCTCAACAAGTCTTTAATTGCCCTTCTCTTTCTTGCACTCCCTAACCCTCTCACATTCCAACTAATGATTTTCATAGTAAGACTACTTTCAAAAGCCTCTTAGTAACCCGGTTCCATCTCACAAAGAACCCTTCCTTCTCTCTCCCCTTCCACTAAACTCGATATCACCCTCTATATCTGATATTAGTCTCTCCACTTCTGATCTCTTTTTCTTTTTCCTTCGCACATTCCCCTCTATCTTTTTAGCCGACCCCTTGACTTCACCCACCTCCTCCCCCAACCTAGAACTTCTGTAACTCTCCTTGTTCTAAGGATTTACTTCAGGTTCCCTACCATCTAACCCCTCCTCCTTTGCTTTATACTCCTCCAATAATGCACAGATTTGCTCCCATTTTCTTTCTAACTCTTCCTCCCGATTTTTCTTAACCTCCAACTCTCCCTCACTCCTCTCACCTTCACCAGTGCTAAGCTCTCTGGTTTCCTCCTTGCCTAAAGATTCCTCTCGGGATGCTGGAGTATCTGTTTCAACCACAAGAAAAGCATCAGTAACTAAGACTAAATGGACAAAAGTACCTCCATTGTTGGGAACCAAATGAGCTTCTTCCAAGGGAACAGGACCGGCATAGGGAGGCAAGTCTAATCCTATCTCCTGTGGTGATCTGCTTAGGAGATTTTTCATAGGAGATCAACAATTTGTCAACTTCCGCAACTGAGTTAGTCTTCCACTGTTGTCTGCCTTTAGGCGATACATTACAGCCAATCCAGTAGAGTCTTTTCTTTCCAAACCCATAACCTGTTCTTCCTAGGCTAAGGAGTTAATCTCCCTTGCAAGTAAAGACAGAACCTGAGTCCCAACTGTAGTTGCCTTCTGTCGTTCCATCGTACTCTTCAGGCCTCCCCCAAAGCTTTGAGAATCAGCTCCCTCTTCCTCCTGAAATAATACTTCGTACCAAAGTTTTCTTCTTCAGAAATGTCCTTTGATCTGCTTAGATCAATGCTACCCAAACTCTCAGAATCATCCAATTCAGAATCGCTAAAGTCTTCATTCTCAGAGAGCTCCCTCCTTTCCTCTAAATCACTTCGTTTAACACACCTTGGATTATGCTTTTCTAGCGACGGTTTCTCTAATCTTACCATCGGAATCAACTGTTTCGAAACTCCAGTATGCGCAGAGTCCAGTCAAGAAAAAAGCACATGCTTAGTCACGTGCCTTTTTAAGTATTTTTCTTTTGGGTTGGGCCCCTGAAATGGGCTCCCTGTATCCACCTGACCCACCTTAAGTGGGCTTAATTTTTGCGGCCCATTTAAAGCTTCCGCCCCTGATCTTTTATAAGGGCCTTCTTTAGAACGCCCAATACCCACTGCTTCTGATTTAGCCGCCCAACTTTTAGTGTTTTGGGCCCACCAAACCTAGTTTTATCTTTTTCCCTTTGGCCCAACTGTTTAATCTTCCCATTTTCATCAAATTCTCCTAATTCTTTCTCGTCTTCTCGCAGAATAGCAGGTGTAATAGCTGGTTGGGATAGGCGCCACTTGTAACTGCATGGGCATAAGATTTGTCAGAGGCCCAGCAGCTATCTTGTTGCGCACGTTTCAAACTTTCCATCTTCTGCAAGTCTTTTGAACTTCCCAAGTTTTGTTCGCCCTTTTTTGTATAACTTTCCTTTCCTTGCAGGTCCTCCAATCCTTTGCTGCCACGCAAGACTTCATCTTCCTCCTTCCTATCTTCCCTCCACAGTTCGGCTTCCATGGAGGAAGCTAACCACACCTCCATGAAAACACCTTCCACCTTCACATTCACTTTCCTGGGAATATCCTCGGGCATGACTCCATTCAACAAAATAGCTGCAGACCTGAGATCTCCCCAGAATACACCCTCCAATTTCGCTCCACACCACTGCTATCGCTTCTGCAACTTCATCCTTCCAAAGATGGAAAGGTAAACCCACGATACGCACTACCACCCCATTTGAAATCGAGGATACCTTTGAGTTGGAAGAAGGGGACCCAAAATCATCCTGTAGACATACAGCCTCGACTCCTAATCTGTTTTCAAGTGGATCCAGCAGGGCTTTGCACGTATCAAAGGGTGTAAGGATATATTCTGTTCTCAACTTCAAATGTTTTGTCAAAGAACCAGCAATTTCCTTCCACCCTCTAGATGGTTTATCAATTTCGACAATCAGCTTCCTTGTCCAATCTCCTCTTTCAGCTGTTACTCACAGAACTGCGTTAGTTCCAGTTTGCACCAAGGTAGAGAGGCACATTGCCTAGGAGATTCAAGATTGACTACTGTTCTTGAAATCTCCTCTTCTTCCTTCTTTTCTGAGCCTCTTTTCTTTTCTGCTTTCACTCTTGATGAAAATTCCTTCAGAGCTTTTACTTATCCATACACCCCCGACTCCTTCCTTCAGGAAAACAGACCAGTTGTTTCCTATTCTTGTCAAAAAACTCTGAGAGAGCTATGAATGACCCCTTGTGATTTCTTCGGAATTCCACCAGATATCTTCTTCCCACCTTCGTGGTGAGCTCTTTCCAGCTTCTCTCCTTCCCTCTTGCACTTGCTTTTGTTACAAAATCTGTGAACCATTCTACCACGTCCAACCCAACCAGCAGTACTAAAGCCTTCTTAGCTTCCCTGATTTTCAAACTAGTCTGTCCTCTGATTTTTAGTTCCTCCATCAGAAAGCTTTTCGCCTCCACCTTTAGAAATCTTCTCCACCAATTGGCCTCCACAAAGTTCTCCACCATCTCTCCTCTTCTCTTAATCTCCTCTTCTTCTCCATCGTCATTCTGGGCTAATGCTTTTCTTCAACAAGATACCTTTTTTCCCATTCCCAGGTGGAAGTATTAAAGAGATTCCATTCAGTTGCCTTGAACAACATGGATCTGGTACACCAGATACAATGTATGGAAGAATGTATGTATGTGTGTCCTTTTCTTCCAGTAATTTCAATATGTTAAGATATAAATGTATCTTGTTTATTAAACAATTGAGACTACTCAATACAGGAAATTGCAATAGCCTATGAATGTGAGAGAACCTATAACCACAGAAAGATTTCCTAGACATTTGCTGCTGTTGATTTTTACCTAACATAACCCACACCTTTAAAGCCACCTCTCCCTCCACAAATACTGATAAGGCCCCAAAACACATAGGCCAAGGCCCAACCCAGAATGATGTCCATGAACCAGTGAACCCAGTTGAGCATCCTTCCCCTAGGGGACCACCAATCAGATTCATTTATGTACGCAAGCCACGTCAGGAGAGTTATAATAAAGTGTAGCGGCTGCTATGCACAAAGGTAAATGAACATGCATCGAATGAAAGGGCCTTCATGTTTTCATACAAAATATCTTCCTCGTATTTCTCGGTGGAGGCTAGGGCTCCCTCGAATCAGCCCTTAAAGGTGAGCAATATCTTACCACATGCCCAGACCAAAATACAAAAATAAATAAAAATAAAAGGTGTTGAGAATGTAAGGGCATTTATGTCCTTTCGTCCTTTTGTGTATTTGACCGCCTATTCAAGGGCCCATTTGTAATTTTCTCAAAAATGTTAAGAAGGCTCTTCAGGTGTGAACACTAACACATCTGACTTCTTCGACAAGGAGAGCATCAGAAGATCAAGGAGAGCATCCGCTACTGGTCGTGACTAACAGATGAACCTGCTGATGTCAGCACGCCACCGGTTGGCATCAGTAGCCTATACAGTCGGTGGCGTTCATTTGCGGTTTTGGCACCCCTTGATGCGCCTCATTTTTAGAGGAGTTTTGATATACATATCATGGAGGTTTGAAGCTCTTTTACACTTTTCTTGGAGTTTACGGTTTGCATGCTCACATGGTGGGCTGGTTGCTGTTAAACCCACTTGCATTTGAAGTGTGGTGATTTTCTGAGATAATAGGAAACAGTCTCAGATTTTTTGGAGCCCTAAAATTATTTTTGGGAATTTTTTTCTTCCCCTATTTTGCTGCCAGTACCTTTCTTTCCTCTGTTAATTGTTGTAGCCCGTGTTTAACCTTCAAGGAAAGGCGTTTGGGTGTTCAGCTAGTGTTGGGAGATTGTGGTGTTGGTGAGAAAAGTGTTTTTAGAGGGGTGGTGATCAATGGATTCACACAAGGATGTGTACATACCTACCTATGTCCTCCCGGGAAGTAATTGTGGTGATTCGTGGGGATTGGGAGAGAGAGAGAGAAAGAGAGAGAGGGAGAGAGAGGTACGGTTGAGAGGAAAAAAGTCGCTACTGGCAACTGCCAGTTTTCTATTTATATTAACTTCATAAAAGAGTCTGAAATTACAAGTATGCCCCTAGCGACATATCCTATAAATAAAATAATAAGAAAAGGAAAGAAGAAGAAAAAAAACAAGTAACTGTAATTGTAACTGTAACTGTAACTATTAAATAAGCCTTACAACACTCCCCCTCAAATTGGGCTGAAGATGTCTATCATGCCCAGCTTGTCACATAACTCATTGTGCCCGAGCACGGAAGCCCCTTTGTAAGGACATCAGCAAGTTGTTCCTTGGAGTTGACACAAGGGATGCAAATTTCCCTTTTTTCCAGTTTCTCCCTTATGAAGTGTTCGTCCACCTCAATATGCTTGGTCCTCTCATGTAGGACTGGATTGCTAGCGATGTTTATTGCAGCCTTGTTGTCACAGTAAAGGGACATAGGGCTGTGAACAACAACTCCAAGCCCCCCTAGAAGGTTCTTTAGCCAAAGGACTTCAGCCACCTCATGTGCCATAGCTCTATATTCAGCTTCAACACTTGACCTTGCTACCACACTTTGCTTCTTGCTCTTCCAGGTCACCAGATTTCCTCCTACAAATGTGCAATACCCACTAGTGGACTTTCTATCATCCACAGCTCCTGCCTAATCAGCATCTGTAAAGGCTTCCACCTTCAAGTGATTGTGTTTACTGAATAGTAGGCATGTTCCTAGATATTTCTTCAAGTATCTAAGAACTCTCTCTGCTGCCTCCATGTGTGGCTTCTTAGGAGAGTGCATAAACTAGCTCAGGACCCCAACGGAGTAGGCAATGCCTGGATGGGTCATGGACAGATAAATCAGTTTTCCCACTAACTTTTGGAACTACTTCACATCTTTCAGAGGTTCACCAACACAGTCACCTAGCTTGTGGTCCACATCCATAGGAGTATCTGTCGGTCTTACACCTAATTTACCTGTATCCCGTAATAGATCAAGGGTGTATTTCCTTTGGGAGACAAAGATACCCTTTTCTGAGCGGGCAACTTCAATCCCAAGGAAATACTTTAGGAGTTCTAAATCTTTCACTTCAAATTTTGATGTAATGAATTGTTTCAAGTTTTTATCTCTGAGCTCCAACTTCCTATAATGATGATATCGTCTACATACACTACCAATACAGCAACATGCGCCTGACATCTCTTCACAAAGAGTGTATGATCTGACTGACATTATTTGAATCCCATCTCTTGAACTGCCATGTGAAACTTACTGAACCAGGCTCTGGGAGACTATTTTAAGCCATAGAGAGACTTACATAGCTTGCACACCTTATTTTCACTCTCCCTTGGCACAGAATCCAGGAGGCTGAACCATGTATACTTCTTCTTTTAAGTCACCATTCAGGAATGCATTCTTTATGTCCAGTTGATGCGGTTCCCAATCAAAATTAGCAGTTAAGGATAGGAGAACCCTAATCAAGTTCATCTTAGCCACCGAGGCAAAAGTCTCATCATAGTCAACCCCATGTACTTGTGTGTACCCTTTGGCTACTAGTCTTGCTTTGTACCTTTCAACTGTTCAATCTGCCTTGTGCTTAACTGTGAACACCCATCTGCACCCCACGGGGTCTTTCCCCTCTAGAGGATCCACTAATTCCCAAGTCTGATTTTTGTGGAGGGCATTAATCTCCTCCTTCATGGCATCTACACATTTAGGGCATTTTAAGGGTTCTGTAACATTTTTTGGAACAGGGATGCAATCAACTGCCGATAAGAAAGCTCGGTACGAGGGATAAATGTGGTCATAGGAGACAAAGTGGGTAATGGAGTGTTTGGTAGTGCAGGACCTGACTCCCTTTCGTTGGGCAATAGGGATGTCAAGGTCATCCACAGTAGTAGGGTGAGGGGATGGACTTACCTCCTG
>NW_010729178.1:1210268-1297461 GCF_000365185.1 Nelumbo nucifera
ACAAAAGGCTATAAGACTGGAATAAGTTAGGCTTATCGGTCATGTGGTTGGAAGCCCCTGAGTCAATGATCCAAGGGGAATCTGTGGGAGTGATATGGAATGCAGAAGCCATATTACCTGAAGTAGATGCAAATAAAGTAGAGGGAGTACCAATGACTGAGTTGTCCATTTGCCGCAAGGCCCTACCATAAGATTCCAAGTGCTCTCTGAATGAATTCATTATATCCTCCTTGGGGTCAGACTTAGTAGGGTGGTCCTGGGTGCTACTGGTAGCTTGAGTGTCTTGGGTTGCCACATGTGTTGTGCTCATTTTCTTCAAATGACCTTTACCCTATTCTTGATTCTTTGCTGCCCACTTGGGTTTCCCGTGGATGTCCCAACAAGTGTCACGAGTATGTCGAGAACGCCTATAATGGGTACTAAATAGCTTATATTTATCATCCGCCTTCTTAGAGTCACTTTTCTTTCCTGTTGAGCTATTATTCATTGCAGCCAAGGCAACCTGTTGCTCCCCCTCAGCTATAACCATCACATTCTGCCTGCTTTCTTCAGATTGGACAATGGAGTATACCTCGTGAACTGTAGGCAACTCTTTGCTTCCTAGGATCTGCACCCTCAACGGTTTATATGCAGGGTTTAGTCCCAACAAAAAAGCAAACACCCGTTGCTAAGAGACCAGCTTCCTGTAGGCCTTAGCATCATCATCATGCTTCCACTCTGGCCTGATAATGGTCCAACTCCTTCCATATGGAGGTAAGGGCTGAATAGTATGAAGACAAGCTACGGTTTCCCCGTTTATATGTTGAGGATTCAGCTTGCAACTGGTAAACCTTGGCGTAATGCCTTTGCTCAGAATAGGTAGTTTTGGCCTGTTCCCAAATCTCACTGGCAGTGTCTGCCCACATGAAATTCTTTTTTACATCAGGTTCCATGGCTGCGAGGAGCCAAGATATCACCATACTGTTTTCTTGGTCCCACCTATCATGTTCAGTCGTCTCACCCTTGGGTTCCTTCACCCTTCCATTGATGTAACAAGCTTTACCCCTTGCCGTTACATAGAGTTTTACACTCTTAGCCCACTCCAGGTAGTTCAGCCTATTTAAAGGGGTAATTGGCATGGGAAAAACCATGTTTTCACCTCCCAACCCCGCTGTGTTGCGGGTTGGTGTAGCCCCTGATGAGGTTAATTCATGACTTGCCACTGAATACTACTGAAAAACGGTCCAAATATCACCCAACAATACAACTGCCACAATCAGAATGTGAACAACTCAAGTTTTACTCCTAGAAAGTGAGCAAGAGAACACTAAATATTGCTGAGAACACAGGGAATACTGCTGAGAACAAGGGGTTCAGTCAACACAACGTCCAAACAAAACAATAAACCAATCTGGTAATCGGTTCAGCACAACCAATCCAGACATTACAATCAATCTGACTGTAGTTCACACACTCTAACCATCTAACATCCAAACAAATAGATATATAATCAAGGCATGAACCCTATGCACCATTGGCCAAAGAAAGCTGAAACACACTGAAACAAAAAACACACTTGTTCAGCACTTGTACAAAGGTGCTAATCTGAACTTGACTTCACAGCATCGAACAGAGGAGTTTGCACCAGCATCACCCTTCTCCGACTAGGGTTTTCTTGTTGTTACAGCCAGGAAGAAGGAATCACATAGCTGCCGCCAGAAACTACTAGAGTTTCCCAAAAAAAACTGCCGCCAGACACTGCAAGGGTTTTTGCAGAACCAGCCGCCAGAAACTGCTAGGGTTTCTGTAGAAACAGCCACGCCCAAACACTTTTAAGAACAGGGCAGGAGGGATCTTAGGTCTTTTTCAACCCAAAGAACCTGCTCTGATACCATGTGGTGATTTGTGGGGATTGGGAGAGAGAGAGAAAGAGAGAGAGAGGGAGAGAGAGGTACGGTTGAGAGGAAAAAAGTCACTACTGGCAGCCGCCCGTTTTCTATTTATATTAACTTCATAAAAGAGTCTGAAATTACAAGTATGCCCCTGGTGGCATATCCTAGAAATAAAATAATAAGGAAAGAAGAAGAAAAAAAACAAGTAACTGTAACTGTAACTGTAACTATTAAATAAGCCTTACAACAGTAATGACAGTGTTGGAGGGCAAATTACTACTGTAAAACTTGATGGAACAAATTTTCTTGAATGGTCTCAATCAGCTAAGCTCACAATCGAAGGAAGAGATAAGCTTGGGTTTATTACCGGAAAGGAAGCTAAGCCAAAGTTGGAAGATCCAAATTATTCCAAATGGGAGCAAGATAATTTGATGGTTATGTCATGGCTGGTATGCTCTATGTAGCCTCACATTGCCTGCAACTATATGTTCCTTCTAACAGCTAAGGACATTTGGGATAGGTTAACTTCAACTTATTCTCAAGCGAAGAACACAGCTAGAATCTATCAGTTGCGGAGAGAAGCATGTAATATGCGACAGGGAGAGAAATCGGTGGCCCAAGTATTTGTCTTCCTTACAATCAATTTGGGAAGAAATGGACCATTTAGAAGCTTTGGAGTGGAAGGATCCTATTGATGTTGAACAATATAGAAAGTGCATTGAGAAAAACCGAGTCTTTGATTTTTTTGCTGGACTAAACGCCAATTATGATTTCACCAGGCAACACATCCTTAGTGCTGATATTTTGTCACCCTCCACGGCATATTCTTTGGTGTAGAATGAAGAGAGTAGGAGGATTGCCATGATGCAAGTTCCTGTCAGTCAACACACAACTCTTGTGTCTATAAAACCCAAACAGGGTTCTGGTAAACCTGAAGATGTAGTTTGTGAATTTTGCAAGAAGCCAAGGCACACCAAGGATAGGTGTTGGAAACTAAACCCCCACCTAAAGCCTGAGAAGTTTAAAACCGGAAAGAAGGTAAATGCTCATGTTGCTACAATTAGTCATGATTCTCAGACTCATGCTTGAGGGAAGTTCTTCTGCTCAAGCATCTACCCATGACACCTCTGATGTGATGGAAAAATTGGGAGGCATCTTGCTCCATCTTGAAAAGAGTGGGTTGCCTACATCTGCTGGTTCACATACACTTTCCGGTGCCTTTGCAAAATCTAGTATTGCACTTGCGTGTCATGCTTCATCCTCTGGCCCTTAGATAATTAACACAGGAGCCAGTGATCATATGACTGGTATGCCTTCCTACTTTACCATATATAAAATTTTTTCAGGGAAAGGTAAGATTACTATTGCTGATGAATCTCAAACCCCAATCTCGGGTTTGGGTGAAATTAAACTTACCAACAACCTTTCTCTGAAATCAGTTCTCCATGTCCCACAACTACATAGAAATCTCTTATCCGTTAGCTCTCTTACAAAGTCTCATAACTGTTCTGTAACATTCTTTCCATCTTATTGTGTCTTCCAGGATCTGAGTACGGGGAAGACGATTGGCAGTGGACATGAATCCGATGGAGTTTTTCTTCTTGATCAAGTGTCCAAAGTTTGGGTTAATGTGTCAGTCTGAGTCCTGTCATGATGAAAAACTAACTCAATTGAAATTGTGGCATCACCGTCTTGGGCATGTGTCTTTTGGTTCATTGAAGTTTTTGCTTCCTAGTCTGTTTGAGTCATTGTCTAGTTATGGTCTACAATGTGAAGTCTATCAACTATCAAAGCAATGTAGAACCACATATTTTGCAAGTAACAAGAGAAATAATGTTGCTTTCCATTTAATACATATTGATGTTTGGAGACCTTATTCTATTCCATGTATGGGTGGTTATAAATATTTTATTCTCTTTGTTGATGACTACTCGTGATATATCTAGTTGTATTTGATGAAGAGACGAGATGAAATTCTTTCAATTATAAAAGGCTTTTTTAATATGGTGGAGACACAATTTGAAAAAAAGATTAAGATGCCAAGGAATACTTTGATAAGCACTTGCAAACTTTCCTTGAAGAGAGATGAGCAATTCACCAAAGTTCATGTCCTCATACCCCCCAATAAAATGGGGTATCAGAGAGGAAAAACAAACATGTGGTTGAAGTTGCAAGGGGATTGTTATTCCAAATACATGTTCCAACTTGGTTTTGGGGGGATGCTATACAAACAGTTGTATATCTTATTAACAGACTTCCTTCACGGACCCTTAATCTCCAGTCTCCTCATCAGCTCCTTTTTCCCGATGGGGATACCTTCCATCTTCCTCCTTAGGTCTTTGGGTGCGTTTGTTCCGTCCAAGACTTGAGTCCTTCTAGGTTGAAATTTGATTCAAAGTCTATTAAGTATGTCTTCTTGGGATATTCTTCAGTCCAAAAAGGATACCGTTGTTATGACCCTCACTCTAGAAAAAGGTATGTGTCCAAATATGTTACATTCTTTGAGTCTATTCCCTTCTTTTCCTCTTCTCGTCCTTCTCTCAAGGGGAGAATGCTAGTGAAGATTGGACTCCTTTTTGTATGTAGATTCCTGCTCCAGCTATAACTGGTATAGTCGATCCTTCTCCTCTTCCTCCTTGTGGTGATAGTAATACTCCTGTGCCTCCTCCTCTTGGTCTTGGCACCAGTGGTTCGTTAGACGAAAACAGAGGATGACTCCAAAGATTGAATGTCCATTACAATCTAACTTCCCAGACTCGGGTAATTTGGATTCTAAACCTCTTCTTGTTTTTGATACTTGCAGTGAACTTGTTACTAGCCTCCTAGTGTGGTTTCTGACCTTAATCTTCCTATTGTGGTTCATAAAGCAAAAAGGACGTGATAAATATCCTATCTCAAATTGTCTCTTATAATACTTTATTTCCCTCTTATTGTGCCTATATATCTTCCAATGCTTCTGTTTTTATCCCTCACAGTGTTACTGAGGCAATGCAATTCCCTCATTGGAAGGATGCTATTAACCAGGAAATGGAGGCGCTTGAGAAAAATCAGACATGGGAAATTATTTCTCTTCCAGTGGGCAAAGTTCCTGTTGGCTGCAAGTGGGTTTACATAGTGAAGCATAAAGCTGATGGCTTAGTTGAAAGGTATAAAGCTCGACTTGTGGCAAAAGGCTACACTCAATCTTACGGCATTAATTATCAGGAAACCTTTGCTCCAACAGTCAAGATGAACTCAATTCGAGTTATTGTACCTCTTGTTGCCCATTATTCTTGGCCCTTGTATCAAATGGATGTTAAGAATGCATTCCTTAATGGCGACCTTCAGGAACTGGAGTGAACATCCCTGGGAGTGAAGGAAAGGCTTGTCGTTTGAAGAAATCCCTTTATGGCCTTAAACAGTCCCCTAGAGCTTGGTTCGACGGATTCAGAAAAGCTATCTTAAAAATTGGTTTTTCTCAATCTCAAGCTGACCATACATTGTTTATCAGGATAGCGAAGGGAAAAGTGACTATGTTGATAGTATATGTTGATGACATTGTTATTACAGGGGATTATATCTCTGGAATTGCTGAACTAAAGTCTTTTCTTGGTACTGAATTTGAAATTAAAGATCTTGGAAATCTTTGATATTTCCTAGGGATTAAGGTCACAAGGTCAAAGAGGGGCATTTATATTTCTCAAAGGAAATATGTCCTTGATCTGCTTCAGGAAGTAGTGAAATTGGATTGTAAACCAGATGAAACACTAATTGATCCCAATCATAAGTTAGGGGTTGATGATGGAGATGTCCTTCCTGACAAAGTTGTGTATCAAAGACTTGACGGTCGCCTTCTCTACTTGTGTTTGACTAGACCAAATATATCATATGTTGTGAGTGTGGTTAGCCGATATATGCACAAACCTAGATCATCTCATATGCAAGTAGTGAATAGAATACTAGCCTATTTAAAAGGATGTACAGGAAAATGGATGTTGTATTCTAATCATGGACATCTCAAGGTAGAGGCTTATTCTGATGCTGACTGGGTAGGTTCTCTTGATGATAGGCGGTCTACTTCTGGCTATTGAACATTGATGGGTGGTAATATTATATCTTGGAGAAACAAGAAACAACTAGTTGTGGCTCAATCTAGTGCAGAGGCAGAGTACAGAGCTATAGCTCATGGAGTTTCCGAATTGTTATGGCTAAAGAACTTGTTAACAAAAATGGGAGTACAGATTGATACTCCAATGATATTATATTGTGATAATCAAGCAGCCATAAACATAACCCACAATCCTGTTCAACCTGACCGTACAAAGCATATAGAGGTTGATCGACATTTGATTAGAGAAAGAGTTGCCAGTGGAGAGATTTGTTTACCTTTTGTGAGGTCTGAAGATCAATTGGCCGATTGTCTTACTAAAGGTGTCTCCAAATCAAAGCTTGACAACAATTTGAACAAGTTGGGCATAACAAATATCTATGCTCAGCTTGAGGGGGAGTGTTGAGAATATAAGGGCATTTATATCCTTTCGTCCTTTTTTGTTTTTGGGAGCCTATTCAAGGGCCCATTTGTAATTTTCTTAAAAATGTTAAGAAGGCTCTTCAAGTGTGAACAGTAGCACATCTAATTTCTTCGACAAACTCCTTTCTTCTTCTTCTTCTCCTCCTCTTCTTATTCTAAAATCTCAAGTACTTTAACTAAAGGGAATTTTTTTAAAGATTGCCCCTCCACAAAAGAAGAACTTGATTCTCAATAATCGTAGCACTAATACAAACCACTTTTTTCATAGTAAAAAGGAAAGATTCATAAAAAAATAGAATAAGATACAAGGACAAATAAACCCCACCACCAGCTCAACCTCAAAACCCAAACCAAAAAAAAACAACACACAAATTTGTAGCCCACGCAAAAAAAAAAAAAAAGAAAAAGCAAAAAGCCTCAACAATTTGCAAATATACCCCACAAACTGATCCTTGTACATCTCTGTGGTCAATCTGAAACCATCACATAGGCATAGTTGTCAAGGTGTCGCCTAGGCGCCCTTGGCTGGGCGCCTCACCCAAACACCTTGACTTTTAGCAACTAGGCGCCCTTCTAGGGGACTAGGCACCCGCCTAGACGACTAAGTGCCCACCTAGGCGACAAAAATGACCGAGTGGGTGCCTTTTATAATATCATTTATATTGTTGTATCTTATTAATGTATGTGTTAATACATTTTATTATATGCTATATATATCAATTATACTTTGTTTTAATGTTTTACTATTGAAATTTAAAAGATCAAAGGGTTTTGAGAAGAGAAAAAGAAAGAAAGAAAGAAAGAAAAGAAAGACGAAAGAAAGAATAGAATAATAAAGTTATTTTTTCTAATTCTCTCTCTCTAATTAAATAAAACAGAAACTCCATCCTTGTTTTTTTCTATTTTACTTTCCATCTTGAATATTTATCATATAAAGTTGACAACCATCTTTAGCTGCTAATTAATATGAATTTTCTCTATTAAATACTTATTATAGTAGTATTATTTTTGAAAATAATGAAATTAATACTTATAAAAGATTTTTATCTTTTAGATGTGATGATTTGTCACATTTTCAGAGGAAATTTAATGTTCTTAATAAAGAGAATTGCTATTTTTTCAATTAACATACATGTTAAATGGTATATAAAACAAGGAAACTAGCCAAAAGTCAGATTTTTATATTATAAAATTTTTATCGCTAGGCACCCGTCTAGGTGACTAGGCAACTAGGCGCCCCAGTGTCGCCCAGAATCACCTAGATGCCTTGAAAACTATGCACACAGGACTTGCCTTGGTCCCCTCTATCCCGGCCTCTCATGCTCTTAACTCTCCATCTTGGTTCCATAGGAAGGATCATATCCTTGGCAAACACCACCACTTTTTTATTTCTGCCTTGCCCCCATTCACCTCTAGTATATCTTCTGCCATGCTACCCCAGTCAAACATTCTCTAACTCATCTCCATGCATTTGTTGCACCACTGACAACGAAGATATCCAAACACCAGCATATGTGGAACCACCCAACCATGACATGATATATCAAGAATCTCCTGACCACCAACACTCCTACAATCCCCTACAGCTGTACCTACTTCTAACCACAATAATACAGTGGAAAAAAACTTGAGACCCCAAGTCAGGTGCTCTGCGAACAAGACATCCACCCTCATTCCTCTTGGTCACTTTTAAGAAACCTTGAAACCTGTCTTCTTCACAATATGGTACCCTTAACCTTAAGCACTCTTATATTGTGATCTAGGGCCCATTGGGCTCTTGAAGCCTGCTGATACGTGATGGCAGTTGACCACCCCCTACTCTTCCTGGCTGGAAATGAGGTCGCACCCTGGCACAATTCAGGTGATGACACCAAGAAATCTAAATTTCCCTGACACTAGACTCAACCCCTAACTAATCAATCACCTCTGGGACTGGATTCCAAGATTTCTCTAACCCTTGTACATTGTCACACCCAACCAATCTAAATGGGCTAACACCTCGAAAACAGATGACAAAGGACTGACATTACCTAAATTTTCAACCCCTTCCACATCTACTAAGAGCACAAGAACGACCCCATTTAGCACTAAGTCTAATGATTTGGAGACTGGTAAGCAATCTCCCCCAAATCAAGATACAAAATGAATTTATATTTCTCTATTGGAGGCTCTGCGGTGCAAGAATTCAGTTTCCATGTCAACTGCACATGAGCTTCAAGAAGGAATGTTTAGTTAGAATTGGTTTACAGCTTCTCCCTCTCTCTCTCTCTCTCCCTCCTGAATTCTTGAACCCAATTGTTCTTCATTCACCAATTCTCCTGAATTCTTGAACCCAAATTACTACATCTGTTCTCATTCCTCCTCTCCCTCCCTCCCTCCCTCTCTCCCTCCTGAATTCTTGAACCCAAAATACTACATCTAGTATCATTCTTTAATCCACAAAAATGCAACTCTCCATGCATCACCAATTTCCTTGAAGATAACTCCATCCCAAGCACTTCATGGCACCTAAAATACCCTAAACAACCACCAATCACATACCTTCTTTGTAACAAGGGCCACTTACAATGGCTTCCACTTACCAAAGCACAAATACTGGTATAGTCAATAAGCTTCTTCCTATGGCCTCGAATGAAATGAAGCTTCATCCATCACAAGAGGATGGAAGAAACTTACTCCCTCTCCTTCCCTCCCTCCCTTTCCTTGAAGATAACTCCACCCCAAGCACTTAATGGCACCTAAAATACCCTAAACAACCACCAACCACATACCTTCTTTGTAACAAGGGCCACTTACAATTGCTTCCACTTATCAAAGCATAAATACTGGTAGTCAATAAGCTTCTTCCTATGGCCTCGAATGAAATGGGGCTTCATCCATCACAAGAGGATGGAAGAAACTTACTCCCTTTGAGTTTCTTCACCCATAGTTTGTTTCAACACTTCCACCCCACTGAAACCCATTTGTCAATCTTGCTGGGAGCAGGATTGCAGCCACCAAACCAACCAATAAACATTTGCATAACAATTTTCATGCTCTACCACCCCATCATGTACAAAATCTTGTTGAAACTTGAAAGGCCTAACAACCAGCACCAATGCCACTCCCTGTTTGTTGATATCAATTATTTCTCTCATGCTTTCTGGGAACAGAACCATGTTACTCTCTTTCGAAAAGAATTTAGGTCAAGATCAACTGCAACATGCATATCAATTTCTTTCCAGCAATCTTGGTATACCATTCCCTCCTGTGAGTGTTATATAATGTTTTTTTCTGTTTTTGGTAATGAGTTTTATATAATGTTAATATACCAAAAAAAATGAAATAGTCAAATAATTTTCCAGCTAATTGACATGGTTTCTTGTTTGTTCTCAGTCCTGCTTACTCACAAATCACAATATATGTTCTAGCTATTTTGTAGACATTTTAGGCAAAAGCTCTAAAGTTTTAATAGTATGCCACTTCTCCCATCATCCCTTGCTGACTCTTGAAAGCTTATGAATAGAAAACACATCAGCCTGCATGTTCCTATAAATAAACCAAATCCACTACGATGACTAGAACTAAACAGGAATACTAAGGAAAGACCCTCAACTGAAAAAAGCAGCCCCAAATCAGTTCAACTCTCTACCAACGGCTCCAGCAAGACCACCATTCTCTCTTCTTTTTCAGAGTATTACATTGATATGCTGATACATTTTTTTTCCGGAGAGGTTAAGGCTGGGGTGCAAGGAAAGGTATAATGAAATGCAATTGTACATACAATTATGAGAGACAGGAGAATCTTTGACAACAAAGCAGTTTTTTTTAGATATGGGGGGGGGGGGCGGGGTAGAATTTTTGGCCTTCTTAGCTCATCAGTGATGATAAAACCAAAGTTCATAGGAAGTTCTCATGCAACCTGAGTAGGAATCTCCTAAAAATCCAACATTTACCCAAACTCCCAAGATGATACCTCTGTTGGAGTTGCACCCTCTCCTCCCACTACAGACCTCATTAGACTCCCATTTGATGGTAAGTTGAATAAAAAATCTCACTTCAGCTAGAATTGGTGGTGTTTTCTTGAGACTAGATGATAGTATTTTGCTTATGTGACAGGAGCTCAAATAAGTGCTCTTCTCACCAGAATCAGTATAACAAAGGATTTTTGCATTTCAGCCTTCACCTTACAGAGTGATTTTGTTCAGACACAATGGGTTCAAAGGGAATTAAATTCTATAGGAGAAGCAAGCAAAATACAAGATTGAGCTAGCTGTTTTTACAGTGACTGCTCTTTTCCCAAATAGTTTTTTTGAGAGGGAAGGGCAGTATGGCCTATGGTTATTTTCCACATTATTTGCATTTCTGTGCACTTTGTCATGTACATCTCTTTTGGCATATAACACAATGGCCAGTAGTTATTTTCCCCAAGGAAAACAAATGGCCTAAAATGCCTTCATGTAAACGTTTGAAATATAATACAATGGATTCTGATAATCCACCATGAAGCATGGATGATCTAAATGTTTAAAGAGTTGTAGGGTAGAACAAACCTCTTCCTTGGAAGTAGTGTAGGAGTTATGCCAAGCTTAGGAATCTTTCCACTGAATCTTGGTCTGAAGTTACAGTGCTGCATTATATGACAAATTGTAGGTGTAATATATATTCTCCTGCAATAATCACTCTCCAGTATTGGGGTGGTTAGTTGCACAACAGTTGCTCCCATTCTGCAGCCCATGAACTGCAAAACAAAACAAGATAAGAAAAGAATATAGTTAATCAGGGGAAAGCCAACTTTTGATATGCACAATAAGCATTGGTCCAAAAACTAAAATTCCAGTCAAGCAATCAGTAACATTAGTTTTGCAAGGACTGATCCATTCCTACTTGACTTGGTTTCAACATTTTCTGATGAGGTGGGCTTTTGACTCTGAAATGTATTTATCAATAAGGCTATAACTGTTCAAATTCTGATTGTTGTATTGTCAAAAAAAAAAAAAAGTCAAGAGAGGAAGTTAACTTCCATGCACCTTGAATAACTGAAAATTAAAAAAAAAAAGGAAATCTTAGTCCCCTTGTAACCCACACTGAATTTGCTGCAACCCAAAATTTCCATAAAACCAAACAGAATAACATAAAGGCTCATATATAGGAGGGAGGCTGCTTCAATACAAACTCTTACAGAGTGTTGTGAAACAAATAATTTCATAAAGTATTCCTTAACAACTGAAAATATTAAGTTATCATCTAAAATGGATTTTTTTCCTTTTCTTTTTTTTTGTTTTGAAAGATAAAAGGAAAAAGGATTTCATTAAAGAAAAAAAAAAAACAGAAAGTACAAGGGGAAGGTGATAGTATCACCAAAGAAGAAAAAGACCTAAAACCAGCCAATCACATAAACAAGACCAGACACAACCCCAAAACTAAAACAACAAAAACAAAACAAGAACTCCAAAGCCCCCAAAAAAACACCCTTAATCCTCCCCTTCAAGCACTTACTCCTTCCCTGAAGTGCTCTCATCCCAAATTTGTCCACTTTCACCTACTATGACTTCTTTGACCTCTCTTCCCTCCAACTTCTTTCAAACCCCTCAAAAGTTCTTCTAGTAAACTCTTCTCCTCCCTAAAAAACAGCCCAAGCCCCTTGTCCACCTCTACATCTCAGTTTGCAAGATCTCCGATAGGCAAAGGAGATCAAGAGGAATTAGATAGGTAGAGGCCCCATCCTAGGAGGCTTCTGGGGGTATAGTGGTATTATGGAAGGATGAAGTGTTGGAACCAATGGAGGAACTGATTGGCAAATATTCCATATCTGAAAAGTTGAAGAATAGGGAGGATGGATTCACCTAGGTGCTAACTAATGTCTATGGACCAAATAATTATAGAGAGAGGAGTGATATGTGGGAGGAACTGTATGCAGTATGGGGCCTATGGGAAGGTATTTGGTGTTTGGGAGGGGATTTCAATGTGATAAGATTTTCCAATAAAACTTCTAATCCCCATCAGTCTATCATCACTAGTATGAGGAAATTTAATGAATTCATAGGCTTGTGTGAGTTGAAGGAGATGCCCCTGTTGCAAACAAATGTTACCTGGTCCAATTTACAGGAAAACCCATTATGCTCAAAACTGGATAGATTTTTGTTTAATATAGGGTGGGAGAATCATTGGGAAGGTTTGGTTTCTAGAGCAATGCCTAGAGTCACTTCAAACCACCACTTCATTAGATTAGGAACAGAATGTTTTATACAAGGTCCTACCCCTTTTAGATTTGAAAACAGTTGCAGAAACTAGGGTTTCAAGAGAGAGAAAGAAAGAAGAGAAGAAGAGAGAGTAATGTTTCGAGAGGTGTCACTGTTCACACCCTCAAAAGTTTACTTTACAATTTGAAAAATAATAATTACAAGAAGGCCCCTATCTAGGAGTATAAGAAAGGAGGAAAAGACCAAGAACACCCTTGTCTAACCATTCTCAACACTCCCCCTCAAGCTAAGCATATATGTCAAGCATAACCAGCTAGGCAAGGTTCTTAGCGAACACCTTTAGTGAGGCAATCAGCTAGTTGGTCTTCTGACCTTACAAAAGGAAGGAAAATCTCTCCGCTAGCAATTCTTTTTCTAATAAAGTGTCTATCCACCTCAATATGCTTTGTACAATCATGTTGGGTTCGGCTTCAGTCAAAGCTGAATGCATTCGAACATTACGAGAGAATGGCGCGTGTCCATAAGCGCGTGTGCATTCTATATTCGTGAGAGGATGGTAAACGGGCATTTACCACGAACGTCGTTAGCCATCCCCCACTCAAAGTGTTTTTGCGAAACCCTTTTTGTTCTCTTCTTTCCCGTATCTCTCCAGTCTCCACCCAAATCGACCCATCCCTCTGTTCTGCTATCCTCTCCAACTGGCGAAAGCAAAAGGCATCAGTGGCGGTAGAATCTTCTTTCGTTAACCAGCGACAGAGAGCAGGTAAATCTTCCTTCTTCTTTGCTTCTCTTAAATAGTCTTCTCCCATGAAAAGATGAATGCGTTCTGTTGATGGTAGTGATGTTCCACCGACGACGAACAGCTTCATCTGCAACTAATCCGCCAACAACCTATGGCTGGAAGATGAAGTCGTTCGTCTCTGACGAAACATCAATGCCATCAACAGAACGCATTCAACTTTTCATGGGAGAAGACCGTTTAAGAGAAGCAAAGAAGAAGGAAGATTTACCTGCTCTCTGTCGCCGGTCGACAGAAGAAGATTCCACCGCTAGTGATGCCTTTTGCCTTCTCCAGTTGGAGAGGATAGCAGAACAGGGGGATGGGTCGATTTGGGTGGAGACTGGAGAGACACGGGAAAGAAGAGAACTGAAAGGATTTCGCAAAAACACTTAACGCCCATTTACCATCCTCGCACGAATATAGAATGCACACACGCTTATAGACGTGCGTCATTCTCTCGTAATGTTCGAATGGTGTTCGAACACATTCAGCTTTGACTGAAGCCGAACCCGATCATGTTGGATAGGATTGTGAGCAATATTTATAGTTGCTTGATTGTCATAGTATAGTCTCATTGGAACATCTACTTGGATGCCCATCTCAGTCAATAAGGTCTTCAACCAGAGTAATTCAGACACTCCATGAGCCATTGCCATGTACTCTGCCTCAGCACTAGAACGAGCAACCACTGATTGTTTCTTACTTCTCCAGGAAAGCACATTGCCTCCAACTGAGGCACAATAACCAGATGTAGATCTTCTATCATCGATGGGCCTTGCCCAATCAACATCTGTGTAAACCTCAATCTTTAAATGGATGTGATTGGAATACAACATCCCTTTGCTAGGACATCCTTTCAGGTAGGCTAAAATTATGTTAACTGCATGCATATGAGATGTCCTGGGTTCATGCATATATTGGCTAACCACTCCAACAGCATAGGAAATGCCAGGTCTAGCCAAACAAAGATACAGAAGGCATCCTACCAATCTCTAATATACCCCTTGTCTGGAAGAACTTCTCCTTCAGTAGAGTTCAACTTGTGGTTGGGATCAATTGGAGTTTCTATAGGCTTACACCCTAACTTCCCAACCTCATGAAGCAAGTCAAATACATACTTCCTTTGTAACAGAAAAATCCCCTTCTTGGATCTTGCAACTTCAATGCCAAGAAAGTATCGAAGATCACCAAGGTCTTTAATTTCAAATTTAGAAGCAAGAAATGACTTTAACTGAGAGATACTTGTGATATCATCACCTGTCACAACAATGTCATCAACATATACTATCAACATTGTTACTCTACCATCAACTCTTCTAATAAATAAGGTGTGGTCAACCTGAGCTTGAGAAAAACCAATCTTTAAGATGGCATTCCTAAACCTGCCAAACCATACTCTTGGAGACTGTTTTAATTCATACAAAGACTTCTTTAAACGGCACACTTTTTCCATTACTGTTAGGAAAACTTACCCCAGGCGGTAAGTCCATGTACACTTCCTCTTGTAAGTCCCCATTAAGGAAGGCGTTCTTTACATCCATTTGATATAAAGGCCACGAGTAATGGGCGGAAAGAGACATGATCACACAAATAGAGTTCATTTTAGCAAATGGAGCAAAGGTTTCCAAATAATCAATGCCATAAGTCTAAGTGTATTATTTGGATACAAGCCGAGCTTTGTATCTTTCAATTAAGCCATCTACCTTGTGCTTAATAGTACAAACCTACTTACGCCTAATAGGAATCTTATCTTTTGGGCAAGGAACAACCTCCCAAGTCCGATTCTTTATTAGGGCCTCCATTTCTTGGTTCATAGCTTCCTTCTAGTGGAGGCATTGCATTGCCTCTGTAACACTGTGAGGGATGGAAATAGAAGAGATATCAGATATATAGGCACAATAGGAAGGTGAGAGAGCATCATAAGACACATAGTTAGTAATAGGATACTTCCTACATGTCCTCTTCCCTTTTCGAATGGCAGTAGGAAGATCAAGGTCAGAATCAATAATAGAACTGTCAGGAGGTTCAAAATTACCCGAGCCCGGGTGATCAGATTATGATGGGCAATCTGCTTCAGGAGCCACCCTCTTACTGCGCCTGATGAAAAACTATTGTCAGGACCGAGGCCGATACATAAGAGGAGGAGGAGGAATACCATTGTCACAAGGAAGAAAGGGAGGAATAGAGGTAGGAACAGGAAGGCAGAAAGGAGTCTGATCTTCACTTGCATTCTCCCCCTAAAGAAAAGGACAGAATGATTAGAAGAAGGAAGAGGACTCCAAAAAGGTAACATCCTTAGAGACATATTTCTTGCTAGAGAGAGCATCAAAGCATCTATAGCCTTTCTAGATTGGAGAGTAACCAAGGAATACACACTTAACTGATTTAGGATCAAACTTGTGCCAGGAAGGACTCATATCATGAACAAAACAAACACAACCAAAGACCCTAGGGAGTAGATTAAAAGGAGGTTCATCAAGGAAGAGTAGTTGATGAGGAGAATGAAGGTTAAGGACCCTTGATGGGAGTCCATTAATGAGATACACGGTTGTCTCAATAGCATCACCCCAAATATGAGTTGAAACATGAGTTTGGAAGAATAAACCTCGAGCAACTTCAACCACATGCCAGTTTTTCTTTTAGCCACCCCATTTTGTTGTGAAGTATGACTACATGAACTTTGGTGAATAACGCCCCTGTCTTCAAGAAATCTATGCAAGTGATGTTCAAAGCATTCCTTGGCATTGTCAGATCTGATCATCTTAACTCTTTTCTAAACTATGTCTCAACTATATTCATGAAAATTTCAACAATTATAGGAACTTCATCTCTACTTTTCATCAAGTAAAGCCATGTATACCGATTGTAGTCATCAACGAAAAGAATGAAATATCTATACCCCCCATACAGGGGACAGCATATGGGCCCCAAACATCAATATGGATCAAGTGGAAAGCAACATTACTTCTTTTACTGCTTGCAAAATATGTATTTCTACATTGTTTGGATAAATGACAAACTTCGCATTCAAAATTCAATTTGGACATGGAATCAAACAAGTTTGAAAACAAAAACTTGACAGAATTGACAGACATATGACCAAGGCGACAATGTCATAATTTCAAAAGACTCATTTACTCATTGGAACAATACTCAGTCTCACTTGACAATCCATGCTCTGAAGGTCCATTTAGGAGGTAGACTCCATCCACTTCATGTCCATTTCCAATCGTCTTCCCCGTGCTTAGGTCCTAAAAAACACAATGGGTGGGAAAAAAAGTCACTAAGCAATTGTGGGATTTTGATAGAGAACTAATAGACAATATTTTTTTTTTTTTTTGTAGTTGGGACACATATAGAATAGAGTCAAGAGAAAGGTTATTAGTGATTCTAACTTCACCCTGACCTAAGATTGGGGTTTGAGATCCATCAGCAATAGTAATCTTGCCCTTCCCTGAGTATGAAATAAAATGTGAAGGCATACCAGTCATATGGGCATTGGCCCCAGAGTCTACAATCCATGGGTTAAAGGAGGTGGAAGAAGCAAGTGTAGTATCTGTCTTGGCATATGAACTAGATAGATTACTAAGTCCAAAACCAGATAAGGAGGATGTACCACCCTTCTCTAGTTGCAACAATACATTCCTGAGTTTGTCCATCACATCCAAGGGCTGAGCATCATTACCAACTATAGCCAAGCGAGCATTGCCCTTCTTCCCAGTTTTGTACTTCTCCGGTTTTAGATGATGATTGAGCTTCCAGCACCTTTCTTTAGTGTGTCTTGGCTTCTTGCAATACTCACAAATAACATCATCGACCTTCTCTGCAATGGGATGTTTTCTAGTATTTTGTTTGGGGCAAAATGACATGAAGGCAGAATGATCACTCACAGAGGATGGCATAATGGCGGTTCTTCGGCTTTCTTCCCCTTGTACAAGAGAGCAAGCAGTAGCAAGAGAGACAACACCTGCACTAAGAATGTGTTGCCTAGTGAAATCAAACTCTGGGTTTAAGCCAGCCAAAAAATCAAAGACTCTATTCTCCTCTATGTACTTCCGATACTGCTCACCATCTTCAGGGCCCTTACAAACTAGAGTTTTCAAGTGATCATTTCTTCCCAGATAGACTATAGAGAAGAGAAATACATAGCAACAAATCTTTCCCCCTGATGTATACTACAAGCTTCCCTTCGAAGTTGATACACTCTAGTAGTATTGTTAACTTGGGAATAAGTAGCAAGCACCCTATCCAAGATATCCTTGTCAGATGGAACAAACATGTAATTTCGGGAAATATGAGGTTAAATTGAGCAAATCAGCAATGACATAACAAGGGAGTTGTCATGTTCCCACCTTGCAAATTTCGAGTCTTCAGGACTCGGCTTCACTTCCCTTCCTTTGATGAATCCCAGTTTACCTCTCCCGGTAATGGTAAGTTTAGTAGACTGAGACCACTCTAGAAAATTAGTTCTATCCAGTTTAACAGTAGTTATCATACCACTGGAAATATCTGCAATTCTCAGGAGCACACCGGGAACCATATGAAAATCCTTAGATGATTCCATATTCTAACAAGACACCTTTTAACCAACCAAAAAGGACCCCCAACACTTTAATCAAGGTTCCAAACCCAAAAAACTAGGTTACCACACGATTAAGAACCAAAGTAAGACCCAAAAACTAGGTTGGTAGCAAAATAGTGGGAGAAAAAATCTCCCGAAAATCACACATTGCTCAGAAAATTACGGGACCACTTCCTGTCAATCCCAAATTGAAAAACGACCTGAATGGTCTAGGTTTTACAACAGGAAAAAAAATCATTAAACCTGCTATACATGGCTCAACATCACATCTGGGATTTCTACGATTTTTTCCTTGAAAAATCCACCAAAAATGATAAAAGCTTCAGATAATGACAAGAGTCATACCAAATTTTTTCTAAAATCAGGGTGAATCAAACTGTGTTGGTTTCATAGACTGATGCCAACTGTACGGACTACTGATGTCATCCGGCAATGGTCTAACATCAGTAGTTCGCCTCTAGGTAGGAGATCAGTAGAGAACCAACTCCCAAAAGCTTTTACCCACTATAATACCAAGTTGCAAAAACTAGGGTTTCAAGAGAGAGAAAGAAAGAAGAGAAGAAGAGGAAGAAGAAAGTAATATATCGAGAGGTGTGTTGTTCACTGTTCACACCCTCAAAAGTTTATAATTTGAAAATTGATAATTAAAAGAAGGCCCCTGTCTAGGAGCGTAAATACTGAGAGAATATAAGAAAGGAAAATTAGACCAAAAATACCCCTATCTAACCATTCTCAACAAAAACATGTGGTTGACACACCCAAATCTTATTTGAAGAGTGAAGAAGTGGTGGAAGAAGGACCTAAGGGGGATAAGGTGGAAGGGAATCAAATTCCATAAGAAATTGTAAAGATTGAGATCTAAAATAAAGGAGTGGAATAGGGATCATTTTGGAAGGTTAGAAGAAAGAAAGTTGACTCTTATTTCTCAAATTGAAGAGTTGGATAATGTAGAAAGTGGAAGAAACCTTCATGCAAAAGAAAAGGAATTGAAATGGAAATTAAAGAAAGAATTGGAGGGAGTCCTAAAGAGAAAGTAAATATCCTAGAAACAAAAGTCAAGACATAAATGGATAAAGGGGATGGGAATACAAAATTCTTTCATGTGATGATGGCCAATGGAAGAAGGCGTAAGAACTTTGTGGATAGGATGGAAATCAATGGGAAGTAGATCTCGAATCAAGATGAAATAGCCAAAATCTTTGTGGATCACTTTAAATCCTTCTATTATGGAGGAAAGGTTGAGTTTAGAAGGAAGAGGATGACTCTCTGTTTATGTGGTGGGATAAATTTGGAAGTGATAAGAATAGGGAAGGGGATGTCAAAAGGGAAGAAATAGCTCAAATCCTTTGGTTTCTATGGAAATGTAGGAACCAAAGAGTTTTTAACAATGTTACCATCCCCCCTCCCATCATTATTGAACGGGCAATGTATGCTCACAAAAATACACCACTCTTACTAATGGCCAGGAGGAGAGGAAAAATGAAAAAAGTTCAGAAACCCATTCTATGGAGTCCCCACCCCCCATGAAGGTGAGAGAAAGATAATTTGTGATGCTTCCCGAAACAACATGAGGAATTGCTCCATTGGTATCATTGCAAGAAACCACTTAGGTGTTTTTCTCGACACCAATATGTATAGTGTGGGGACAACAACAATTGACATACTCGAGGCTTGGGCTACTCTTGAAGCCCATAACATGGCTCTAAATTTTAGAGGATCCCCCATCATCATCGAAGGGAACTCCAAACATGTTATTCTGTCTTCAACAGGTACTTAACCTGCCCTAGAGATTGAAAGACACCATCAATGACTGCTTGGACATGAAGAGATTGTGCAAGACTGAGGTCATCTACGAATACACCTATCGTGAAGCAAACCAAGCTGCTGATTGGCTAGCAAACAAAGCTCAAAGAAATGGGAGTAAACACTCAATGCTCAACCCGAGGTCCCTTCCTAGGGACCTAAATGCTATAGTTTTTGGAGATTTGTTGGGACGTGCTACCCCCCATCTTGTGTAGCCCTTGCCATTGTTATAAAAAAAAAAAAAAAAAATGAGTTTAGAAGGATTAGAGTGGCCCTTACTAGATAAGGAGACAGCAAGATGACCAGAAAGAAATTTTGAAGAAAAGGAAATAAGAAAGGCAATGTTATCCATGAATAGATCAAAACTTCAAAAGCACCTGCCCAAATGGATTCACAATGGCTTTCTACCAGGATTGTTGGGAAGTGTTGAAAGATGATTTATTTAAAGTCTTTAAGGAACTATCAAATACACATATTGTTAGCCTTGGAACTAATGCAACTTTCTTGGCCGTGATCCCAAAAAAACTTGATGCTAGCCATCCAAAGGACTTCCAACCCATTAGTTTGGTGACCAATGTCTACAAGAAAATTGCAAAAGTCTTATAGTTGAGGATCAAAGTAATACTCCCCTCCCTCATCAGCCAGTTCAAGGAGAATTTGTGCAAGGAAAACAATTAATTGATCAAATCCTAATAGCTAATGAATGTATAGAGCAAATGAAGAGATCTAGAAAGGAAGGACTTGTGTATAAATTGGACTTGGAAAAACCCTACAACATGGTGGACTGAAAATTTCTGGCAAAAGTATTACAACAATGGGGGCAAGGTGCCAACCAGCTGGTTGGTAAGGTCTCCTGCTAGTCGTAGCAGAGACTTGGGATCGAATCCCGCCTACACCTGGGTTGGGGGTTATGGGTTGGGGGATGGGCTACCCCCCATTGTGTAGCCCTTCAAAAGATATCAAAAAGAAAACAATGGAGGCTTAGAGAGAGATGGTGCATTTGGATGTTTGGTTGTGTACGGTCTTGTCATTTCTCTATCCTTGTTAATGGAGTGGTGAAAGATTTTTTTTCCAATTTGCAGAGGGTTAAGGTTGGATCCCCTCTCACCTTTCCTTTTTGCTTTAGTGGCAGATGTCTTTAGTGGACTCCTCTCTAAGGCTGATAGGGAAGATGAATTTAGGGGTTGGAGAATGAGTAAAGATAATGTTCCAAATAATACTCATCTCCAATTTGCAAACAATATCACAATATTCTATGAAGGGGGAGACATTAGGAGAGTGAACAGATTGAAAGATCCGACTAAGAAGTTTGTGAAAAAGTACCAAATCTGAAAATCAACTTAGATAAGAGTTGCATAGCAAAGATTAATATGGAGAATGACCTGAACTTGGTAGTGAATTGTTTAGAATGTTGTATCACCCCTGGCCTTTGACCTATCTAGGGCTACCTCTAGGTGCAAACTTGAAGGAAAGCAACTTTTGGAACCCAGTTGTAGAAAGATGTTAAAGAAACTGGCTGCTTGGAAGAGAAATTATATCTCTCTGGAAGGTAGGATTACTTCAAATAAGATCAACATTGGCTAACCTACACATCTACTTTCTCTCTATTTTAAGATCCCACCAAGGGAAGAAAAGAAACTGGAAAAAAAAAATATGAGAGATTTCTTTGGGACCCAAGAGAGACTAGGAAAGACCACTTAATAAGCTGGGAAGTTGTGTAAAATCAATGAAGAGGGCGGTTTAGGTCTTTGGGAATGTAAGAAAGAAGATTACAGCTCTCTTAGGGAAATGGTTATGGAGATGGCCTTTAAAGAGGGAAATTTTGTGGGTTGAGATAATGGCTAGCAAACATGGGAGATTGGATAATGGTTGGGATGTTGGTGTATCACAAAGGGCTACCTTGGCAGCACCTTGGAAATCAATTCACAGCCTCCTCCTTCAATTCCTCAGGGATATCAGATATGATGTTTGCTCAAGGAATTTAATTCACTTTTGGGAAGACATTTGGTTAGGTAACTGGCCTTAAAAGGAGTTTTTTATAAAAGGATAAAATATTATTAAAAGAAAAAAAGAAACTGAATACAACCTCAGAGCAGGTGTTAAGATAACAACCCCCCCCCCCAGACCACACAACTATGACCAACCAATAAGAACAAAAACAGAGAAAGCAAGAGAAACACATCATTTCTGCAACAACCGTGCCAAAGAAGCGATTCACCTGCAAAGTCACAAGTCAATCTTCCACCCCATCGAGCTCTTCTTGGCCTCCCTCCTCATCCCAAGATTCTCCTCCTAACTCTTCAAAGACCTTTCTCAAGCTTTCTTCCCTCCTTTGTCTCTCATAAGCTTCCAAGGCTTTCCTTACAACATTCTCCCCCCTCCCCAAAAAAAAAGAACAAGCCTGGGGATATACCAACTCCCACCTCTATATCGACCAAAGTCTTCAAATCTACGCCACCTTTCTTCATCTCCTTATCCTTTGGGTCCTCCTTAGGAGAGACCTCACTCAAATCAAACTCATCCCTTACAACTTTCTCTGACAAGTCCGGATTGATCAGCTTCTCTTGGTTAGAACCATCCTGACGAGGTTTATTTCTGTCCCCATTGGATGAGAATGAAGAAATTGGGCAAGATTTCTCCTAACTTGAAGAACTTAATTTAATCTTTCTTTTGTAGATCTTTTTATACTTACTTGTAGGTCCATCTCCCACCAGGTCCTCCTTTAGCCTTGAGAAAACTTCCGTTATATGCACTACATTGAGTTTGCTTGAATTGCTGGTATTCTTTGGGGTTTCCGAAGCCTCACTATTGTTTGCACTTGCCTCTTTTCCCCTACGATCCAAATCAACTCCCAACCTTCCAACAAACACTTCCAAGACCTAGTAACTGGTGTTGATCCTATGGTCCTCATCCCTTTCTTCCCTATCCCCTCCCTAGTCTCTTCTTCCAAACCTTGTGATTGCTCTCCACCTCCTCTACCCCCGCCTCCACTTGTCCACCCTAGCTTTACTCATAACCCCTATTCCCAAATCCTTCTCTGAGCTTCCTCCAGGTAAACTAGAAACAAAGTCCTTACACTCCTTGCTTAACTCCAAGCATGACAAGATAGGTGTCAGCTCTTTCTTCTCAACCCCTGGAATGAGCGCCAAAGTAGAAGAAAAAACTTCATCACCACCTCCTTGAGAATGCTCCCTAGATCTCGAAGGGACTTCGAGATTGAAAAGACAAGGCTCAAGAGTTTGATCATCAAAAAATCAGTTGCCGACAAACTAGTATTTGAGGCATTCCGAGGAGACCTTAGGTCTGCCCCCTTCTTGAAGACTCTTTTCTCGACTCTCCCCCTTCGGATTCCAAGACCATATCCACCTAAGCCAGTAGCCCCATGCCTCTTAACATCATACCACTTTTTTCCTTAAATCATGGGCCCCATTATTTGTATTCTCCATATCCTTATTCGAGAAATTAAAAACTTTCTCGGAACTGACCCCCTGATTGAAGACTCCCACCACATGTTCCTTTTCTCCAAAGAACTCTTCGGATCCCAATTGCAAAAATACATTTTTACCCCCCCCCTTTCCCATGTCCCCCTATCACTTCTGCTTGGCCCTCCAGCTCCCTGACCTTTTTCTTTCTAATGTCTTCCTCCTCCAGACTTGCATTCACAAGATCAGCCAACACCCTTTTTTCCCTTGTAGAGCAGTTTGACTCCTCGATTCAATCAGGCAAGACCAATGAATCCTCCTTAATCCACTCTTCAGCAAAGTTTAATGCCTTGCTCAGGGGGATTAGATGTATGTGCTCTACTTCAACCAAGATCCTTGCCGCTACCAGATTTTTTAGTTTATATGTTTGGGCATCCACTCTTCTAAAGCAATCGCAGGCATTTCCGATAGCATGAAATGTATCCAGGTTCCAAGCATGGAGAGGAATCCCAAGGCCGTTAATCCAAACAAGACTCTTGCTCCCGATCTCTCTAATTGCCCCCACTAGCGGGTTCCATCTACCTAACCTGAGTTTCGATGACATGGACTTTGAAAACTCTCTATCCAGAATTTCATCTACTTCTTCCTTGCTATGGAAAATGAAAAGAAAGAACCTTGCATTTAACTTTCTCACTTGGACATCCTCTTTTGAATTCTACTCTGACCCACCTTAAGACTTCCTCTACACCAGGTTCAGCACTAACAAATTGCCCTACCAAGCACTTCTCTAGCCAACACACCTTCTCCAAAGCGCCTTCGCTCAAATTAACGTAAATCTCTCTCATTGTTCATTTGATACAACCGATCCCATTTACGACCGGCCTTTAAAGGAGTTGTTCCTCCCTTTGTATTCTATCTCTTTGTATAAAAAACGAGGTGATCTCCAATTTTCTTGTCCTTCCTTCTTTGTCTTTGAGCCTTAACTGGGATCTTGGGTTTCGATGAGGGTTGAGAGATGAGGAGGCTATATGTTGGTCAGAGCTTCTCCTTCTTGATAATGTCTGCTTAGAGCTTTCTAAACCAGATAGAAGAGTTTGGTGCCCAAGTCCTAAAGGTCTCTTTTCTTGTGCATCCTTTTTTAAAGTTCTCTGTCAATCCCCTTCATCTCTATCCTTTCCTTGGAAATAAGTGTGGTTTCAGCCAATCCCCCCCTAAAATTAAGGCTTTTTGTTGGGAAGTGGATCTTGGGAAAATTAATACTCTAGATTCTTTGCAAAATAAAAGACCTTCTTTGTGTATTTACCCGAATTTGTGCACTCTATGTAAATCCGATCCAATGGTGAATCTTGTTACCACTTACCACTTACATTCATCAAAAAAAAAAAAAAGTCTTGTTACCACTTACTAATCTCCTGATCACTTGCTAAAGAAATATGGGATTGGTTTTTCTCTTTGTTTGGATGTAGGTGAAATATGCTAATGGAGATAAAATGTTGTTTGATCCAACTACCATTGTTTTGTTGAAGAGAAGGGGAAGAATAATGTGGAGGTGCAGAGTGCACTAAAGCAGAAGTGATCTAGACTTTAAGGGAAGAAAGAAATGCCAGAATCTTCCAAGAGAAGGAAAGATTGTTTGGTGACATTTGGAGTGTGTAATGACCAAGTTATACATTGCCTAGAAACTCTGGGCTTGTTCAAAACTTTATCCTTTGATGACATTTGGAGGAACTGGATTTTTGGTAGCTTCTAGCTTGGTGCAGAAGATAAAAACAAGGATGGTTTGGACACTTCCCAATGAAGATTGTTTGAAACTAAACTTTGATGGAAGCAGTCAAGGCAACCCAAGTCCATCTGGAATAGGAGGGGCTATAAGAGACAAGGAAGGAAATTTAAGAGCCATCTTTTCAGGACCCATGGGAAATGGAGACTCCTTAAAGGCAAAACTTTATGCAGCTCTTCAAGGAGCCCAAATTGCAAAAGAGTTAGATGTAAAGAAATTGGTTATAGAAGGGGACTCCAATGTGGTGGTGGGTTGGCTAAAAGACCCAAATTCAATGATTCTCTAGCTAAACAATAGATGGATTTAACTATACAATGGGTGGGAAGGGAGAATAATGCACTTGCTAATTCTCTAGCTAAGCAAGGGGTAACTAGGGATCAATGTACTAGGCCCATTTGTAAATTTGTTTCATTTCTTTGTTAAAGAGTGAGGCTGCACCTTGTGCCTCCCATTGGGATGCTTGTAACAAACTTTTACCCTTTGCTTCCAATGAAATTCAATGAATTTTATTTATCAAAAAAAAAAAAAAAAAAAAATTTCCATGCATTAGCACCATACCTCCTAAAGATGGATCCTGCACCTAGTGTTTTAAAAGCGCAAGGTGCAAAAAGAAAAAAAAAACACACAAGGGGCAATTTGTGCCTGAGGCACAAGGCAAGGTGCGCGCCTTTTTAAAAGCAAGGTGCAAATAATTAAAAAAAATTAAAAAAATCAAAATCAAAAAAAAATGTCAAAATTTTCAAAAAAAAAACAGAAAATGCAAAAAAAAATCAAAAATATTAAACATAATATTAATAAAAATATAAACTTAAATTTTAAAATAAATGCTTTAAAAATCATATTATCTAAAATTAGAATAAAAAGCATAACACGTAAAGTGTATTCAAATGAAAATTTAAAAATAAAATCAAACATATAAAGCATTTTCAAGCATGTAAAACCCACAATCTCTTTTTTTCCTCAATTTCATTACTTCAAGTAGCTAATGTGATGTAAAACATATTGCATTCCTGATTCTATGAGTTGCTTTGTACCACGCCCCTCGAGGCAAGCCCAAACAAGTCCATGCTAAGGTCTTAAATTCTTAATTCTCACATAAAAAATAATGATTATATAACTTAAAATGCCTTTTAAGAAGATATTTTGTTAGAATGAATAAATGAACAACATTATCAAATAGAGGGTTCTCGGAACTTCGGTGAGCGAGCGAAGCAAGCAAAGTGGGGCAGAGCCCCCAACCTAGCCGCTAGGTTCAAAAAAAGCAAAAAAGAGTGAAATTTACAAAAAGGTGCACACCTAGGCTGAGGCGCAAGGCACATCAGGTGCACGCCTAGGCGCCCAAGCATGCGCCTTTTGAAAGAGCTGCACCTAGTACCTAGGTGAGGCACATACCCTAAAATGTGCCTCGCCTCTACGCTTAGGCACACCTTTTAAATCACTGCCTGCACCTCCTCCTTAGAATTAAACCCATCATCCGTTTTTCCTCCTCTGAAACAAGGACCCCAGACTGATTTTTCTCTTCAGAAGAGACTTGATCCACCCTAAAAATTGCCTCAGGCATCAGCACCTTTGACTTCCTTCACCTACTCTTGAAAATCCTTTTATACCTATTTGTAGGACATACCCCCACTAAACCATCTTTCAACCGCAAGAAAGCTTTAGTTACATGCACTATATGAGTATTATTTGAACCATGAGATTCTTAGTATCCAACACATTAGCACCAATGTTATATTATTTGAACCATGAGATTCCCTTCCAAGTTCACCAAGTCTGACACAGGCATAACTATCAGTTTTATATAGAGAAAATGGAAAACATAACCATCAGATATGTAGACTCCACCAATACACATAATGGTTATAATCTTAAAATAATGACCTAGTGGCTAAATGTGAACCTTATACTACAGAAAGAGAAAAACGGATCAGGGTGCAGAAGCAAGTCATGGAGGAAGAAACATATGAGCTATAGGCACTCTGTACTTTCAAATATGGGGAATGAGGGCCTAGGGCAATACAAAAGAACTAAAAGTAAGCAGCCTTCTTCTAAATGCAGTGTATGTCCACACAAAAGACTCAAGGAACTTTACAGATCCAACAAAGATAAAGGACAAAAAAATGCCCAAACCTAGTGCAGATTTGTCATTTGAACACCTGCTTCACAATATAGTAATTTTATGCACAGGTATACCAGGAAAAATTTTCATCTCCCAGTTAATATGGAAGCCCTGCTCACCTTCCAAAAAAGTTACTTGCAAGAATAATCAAAAAGGAGAAAAATGAACTTAAGATGTATAGATAACTCAGAAAATCCAGACTCAAAAAAGAATTGCAGAATACCTAGACATGAACAAATAGAATGCACTGAAGGAACTACAAAATATTGGTGTCCATAAATCAGAATTTAGAAATACACAACGAGAAAAGGAACCATGGATGTTTCTTTAATAATGATGATGATGATAGAAAGGCAGATTGGTGGTGGAGAAAGTTGGGTAGCTAATTTGAAGAATTTCAACTACATGAGGCTCTGTTTCAGGATTAGGCCTATCCAAAACTTAACAACTTCTCAACCCAACCTGTCCCAGGTTGCAGACCTAGATCTCGGACTCAATTTATACATCTGAAAAATGCATGACTTGTTTCAAAAGAGGTTTGATTATTTCAACATTTCCATTTGTTTTATGCCATTAGATGCAAAATAGCACTATGGACCTAATAAGAGAAAATTAAACATCACCCAGATAGAAATTCAAGAAAATATGATACCATCTCTACGACTTCCTAGGTAAAGGCCACGGGACCTAAAAGACCCAAACATTTAATAATGTTGAAACACAACTTGTATGGGATATGCAATTGGTCACCAGTTTCATAAATTTTGTCAAGGTAAGTATGTAGAAAGTATTCCAAAGAGATTCAGAAAGGAAAAGATTAAAAAATAAAAATAAAATAGAAAGACTTGAGGCTACATAAAATATACCAATAACAAGCAGCCACAGAATCAATAGAAGTAGTAACAAGAGAAACTAGACTGGAGAAATTTAATGAGTCCAAATGGGAAATTTTGTCGAACATAACAACTGCCAGTTTATTCTATCTTTGCAGTTGGAGAAAAGGATGCCTATTAGGGAGTTCTTTCTAGCTTTCTTTCTCCACGTGCAAAACATTTTTTGTGTAGCTCTTCTGGATGTGGTTAGTAGTGCCTATTTCCATAAGTTTCTTAGTTCATCAAGTAACTGAAAAATGAGAAGAATCAATAAGAAAAAACTAAAAGAAAAACTCCCAAAATATTAATGAGTTTATGGTACTTTTACATTGTGCTATAACTTAATATGCAATAAAATGAAGACCCATTTAAAAGAACAAGAAGAAAACCCCAAGATTTTCTGCGTGACTATGAGTTCATATAACAACCCAGATAACCAATTGAGACTTGAACCAAAAAATAGTGAATGACGAAATTCAATAAAGAAGAAAAAATTAGTACCTGGGTAATACACAAAATCTTCTGCCGCAGGACTTCAACAATGAATTTACCCCCTTCAAAACCCTAGAAGGTTTGGCAATATTAATGGCGGAGCGGCAGGAGTGGTGGTGAGTCTGGTGACAAATCACCCTCGCGGGAACGCTTTAACCTCCCTGTGGGGTCTTGGTGGTTCTCCTTTTCTTCATTTACCTTGCGACGCTTCAATTTTCTTTCAATTTTGTGTTCGATTTTCTGTTATTTCGGTTAAAACCAAATTTCATTTATATATTAATATATATTATACAATATATAAAGGAAATCTAAAACTAATGATTTTTCAGCATTTCTCTTTAAACTCACCATAACTTTTGAAAATGTCTAAAATTCATCATGTGTAAGTTTTTGTTTTCCAAAACTCACCTTCCATTAAGGTAAGTTATCCATGTCAGCATACAATTTGCATGACTAAATTGCCCCTGACTAACAAATTATAGAAAATCTCTCTCTCTCTCTCTCTTCGCTTGGATCTCCATATGCCGCACTGCCGCTCACCGTCTCTCTTTCTTCGCTCAGGTCTCCAAATCTCCAAGGTAGACATCGCACCACCGTCTCTCGCTCAAATCTATAATAGATGGGCACCGCACTACCCTCTCTTTGCTCAAGTCTCTCAGATGCCATTCCACCCTCCCTTGCTCAGATCAATAGTAGGTGAGCCTTGCACCATCCTCTCGTCACTCAAATCTATAATAGGTGGACATTGCACTGCCCTCTCCTTGCTCAGATCTACAGTAGGTGGGCACCCGCAACGTGGACATCACACCACCACCACCATCGTCTCTCAAATCTACTGTTTTAATGCCACCTCTGCACCACCACTCATATTTTTGGTTTGAAGGTGTAGAGGAACGAATACAATGATAAAAAATTTCAGAAATTTCTAGTGTTTTGAAATATTTGTAATGTATTGTAAATTTTTGCAACTTGAATCTTAAATGTAAATCCCCATGGAGGACTTCATAAATGTATCAAAAATATTTTCGTAAATTTTTATCTGTCTTAAATATTTTTTGAAAAATCATTACAATATTCCTTGGATGCCATGTCTAATTTGTGTTTGATTATGCCGAAAATTTTTATTATTTTATTAGTTTGTCTGCAATTTTTTATTTTTTCTAAAATTTATATATTTTTTTAAAAAGTGAGCATTTCTTTTTTTTTTATTTCTGCTTTTTTACTTATATTTACATTTTTATCATTTTATGTATTTTTTGTAATTGATTTTTTGACAAATTTATCAATTTCTTGTTTTCTACAATTTATTAGTTTTTTCTATTTAATTTTTATCATTTTATGTATATTTGCAATTTCTGTTTTTATCCAATCTTTATATTTTTTGAGTTNTTCTATATTCTACAATCTATAAATTATCTTGTATTTTTGTTATTTATTTGCAATTTCTTTCTTTTTCTATAATTTTTGTGTTTTTTCTACAATTTTTATTTTCTGATTTTGTTTTTCAAATTCTATAGTTTCTATAATTTAAAAAATACGTTTTCCTTTTTTTCATGTCTTTTTAGTTAAAATATTAAACCATATATGTATATATTTTATATTTTTCTATGAAGGGTAAAATGGTAATATATTAACATCAAGTTAGTGGCATGGTGAGTTTTAGACATTTTGAAAAATTATGGCGAGTTTAAGAGAAATGCTGAAAAGTCCTAGCGAGTTTTAGACAATTTCCCATATATATAATACATTTATATTTTAATATATTATGCTATACATACAATTATATAATTATTGGGAAATTGTTTAAAACTCACCAAAGTTTTCAACATTTCTCTTAAATTCACCACAACTTTTCAAAATGTCTAAAACTCACCATGTCAATAAGGTGGCATTTGATAAATCTAAAAATTCAGATCTAAAAAGTTAAAAAGATATTAAAAGTGTCTGAAATCTGAAAAGAGGCATAGATTCTTTTCTACTTTTTAGAGGACTTGAATCCGTAAGTTTGTTTGTGTTGGATCAACCCTTTACCATTTGAAATTTATTGATTTTATTATTTTACCCCAAAAACATATTATTTATAAATGTTGAATTTAATTTGCAGTATCTCATAAAAATAATTTTCAACCTCAAAATAATATTGAAACAATACAAATAAAAAAATAATAAATTATTAATTAATAATTAATAATTGACACAAATAAAAATTAAAATAATTTTTAAAAATTAATGAAATAATTAAAAATTACTTGTTAATAAAAATAATTAATAATTAATAAATAACACAGGTAAATTTAATAAAAAATAATTAGTGTTTAATAAAGCATATTAAAAATAATTAATAATTAATAAAAATATTATTATTATTCACGGAACCGCCATTGCTACATGTTGTAGCGGTGGTGGCGATGGTGGGAAGATAGGGGAGGGAGGGAGAGAGAGCTATCGTTGGTGGCGGGAAGACAAGGTGGAGGGAGAGAGAGAAAGAGAGAGAGAGAGAGAGAAAGAGAGAGGTTGAATGTTTAGGTTTTTTGGGTTTGGAGTTATTAGGGGTAACTCATGTCATTTCTAAAATATTGTAAGGATATTGTGGACTATGCACCGGCTCTAAAACGCGTCTGAGTGCGTTAAGAGCCAACCCAATGTCTATTATTTTCAGATTTGAAAATAAGATTAAGACCAATATTAAGAGCTAAAACCAAACAAGGGGTGAGGTTTGAAAAGTAGCATCAAACCTATGAAAAAGTGCAATCAAACAATCCCTAGGTTTTTATTTTTCAAAACTCACCTTCCATTAATGCACCGTTAATGCTTCTTAACAAAGGTGTCCATGTCAGCATAAATAAAATTTTTCATGACAAATTACCCTTGAATGGCAAGTTAGAGGAAAAATGGTCTTTTTTAGTTTTCAATTTTTTTTGTTTTTTTTTGCATTTTTAGTGTTTTGTTATAATTTCTGTTTTTTTTATATTTTATATTTTCTACAATCTACAAACTTTCCTATATTTTTTGTTGGTTTTTTGCAATTTCTATGCTTTTTCTATAATTTTTGGTATTTTTCTACAATTTTCAATTTCTGATTTTGTATATATTTTATATTTTTCTATAAAGGTTAAAATGGTAATATATTGACACCCGTTAGTCTATTTAACGTCAAGTTAGTGAATGGTGAGCTTTAAACATTTTGAAAAGTTATGGTGAGTTCAAGAGAAATATTGAAAACTCATTGTGAGTTTTAGACAATTTTCCTGTATTATTAATACATACATATTATGTATAAATAATAAATTTCTATTTGGCGCATCTTTAAATGTGGTTTTTCGGTTGTATATAAGCCGGGAAGACCGTGCTGCAGTCTTTTTCCGTTTAGTTCGTAGCAGATCTAGCAGCTGCCAAAGTTGGTGCACCGAAAAGATGAGAAATTTATTTTGGAATGATTTCAGAAAGCTACAAATGGAGTTTTTCTCGTCTTTCTCACTTTATTCTCGCGCGGAAAGACACCGAAAGATGCACAGAAAGATGCGCGATAGACAAACTACCTTCGGGCTGCTTAGATCTTCATGCAAAAGTTCAATGCATCTTTTGAATATTAGAGCCATCAGAAGATCTTCCAAAAAAGGCTTGCCAAACGGCCCCAATTTTTTCGTTTAACCAAATTTTTAAATTTGAAAACCAAAATTAAAACTGAATTTTTGTGAAACCAAATTAACAAAATCAAAGTAACCAAAAACAATTAAAACCAAAATTTTCTGTTTGTTTTTTGTGTTTTAAATGAACAATGCTAAGCCCTAGAGTACGAGGAGAAAATCCAAATTCTTCAAAGATATATCATGTTGACAGCACGTTAGAACAGTTTTTGTTTGTTATGAACAGTTTCCAACTTATCTTATTTGTAACATATTAGGAAATAGGAACGAATTTAATTAGGGTCCCACTATGATACCAGGAAAAGTTAACTTATCTTATTTGTAGCATATTAGGATTTAGGAATGAATTTAATTAGGGTCCCACTATGATACCATAAAAAGTTATAACCAATCAAGCAATATCATCCTAAAATGTTAAGCAATCAGCTGGAATTCTTCGAAGTTCACGATAATCAATTAAACGTGTTAGAAAAAAAAGGGTAAAATACAAAAACCTCCCCTAAAATTTCTGACAATCATAAAAACCTTTCCTATAATTTTATTTTAACAAAAACCTCCCCTCTATTTTTGACAAAATCAACAAATACCTCATTTAATCAATGACTAACAAAAACCTCTCATCTATTTTACCCTCTCTCAAACACTGTTCATCTTCTTCCTTACGACACAAAATGACAGAATGGTGGTGCACTCCCCCCCTCCAACCTTCCCTCTTCTTTAATAGTGAACCAAAGTCTTGTAGTCACATTAATTCCATGAGGTCTGGCCCGAGCTCAAGAAACCCTATTGCACTCCTATACTCTAGAAACCCCAGTACAAGTTGAACCTTACGAATCTTGTACAGTTCAAGGTTTCGTTCAATCAATTGAATGGTTCGATTCCAAAGGAACTCTAGAAGTTTACAACTAGTTCCTTTCTAAGCACTTCGTTGTGCTATTCACCGCTTAGCCCTTGTTCCAGTGAACCAACGCCGTCGACAAACACAAAAATCAATGGTGGTGCCAACAACAATGACAATGGCGGGAAGAAGAAGAAGAAGTTGTCTGGAGGAGCTATTGCAGGAATTGTGATCAGGTTAGTGTTTGCATTCCTATTGATTCTTCTCATTTTGTTTCTTCTTTGCGAAAAGAGAAAACTAGCAAAACGAACGACATTGCAACGGTGAAGAAGCTCCCGTTGGATGTAGAGATTCCCCGCGAGAAACATATCAGAGAGGGAGACAATGGCACTCTGAACAGTGGAGGATTTGGGCGCAACGATAGTCCCATATCATCTCCTCGGACTATCTCCACTATCAGTATAGATGATTGATAAAACTATAAAAGAGTATGAGATTCACGAGAAAAATTAACAAAGATGTTCTCTATGGATGACGGTACCTTTCAAGATGTTCTTTAACTGTGGACAAGAGCTTATAGTTATCTTGCTCGTCCATCGCGAAAGCATTCTTGATGACAAGCTCACGACCGAAATGATCGAGTTTCCTGACATTGATAGTCTTCGGCTTCGCTTCTCCTCCATCAGTATCCAAAGAAGTGTTCTTCAAGATTGCGAAGTTCATTCTTTTCCGAGACGACAACTTCTCGATTGCAATACAGAGAAGGTCTTCTTCGTCTTGTGCAAGCAAATCAGACTGCCATGAGAAGGACGCACTTCTACTATCAATTTCGATATCAAAATACTCACAAGACGAAGAAGAGGGAAGGTCACCGCCATGAAATAATCACCCCTGTCAGCCCCTGTCAACCACCACAGCGCCCCTGTGCAAATTAAATTACCCCTGTCAGCCACGAGAAGGTCACTGCCAAGTAAATCAGACTATAAATCAAAGTGCAACACTGCCATGAAATAATCATCATTGTTGGGGAGAGAAAGAGAATCAGAGGGAAATTAAAGAAGAGGGAAGGTCACCGCCATTTTGCCGTTTTGCGTCATGAGGAAGAAGATGAACAATGTTCAAGAAAATGTAAAATAGGTATTTTGTCATCTCTTTAACGTTTTCCATCTTGGTCATTAACGGAAGGGAGGTATTTGTTAATTTTATCAAAAATAAAGGAGAGGTTTTTGCTAAAATGAAACTATAGGGGAGGTTTTTATGATTGTTAAAAACTTCAAGGGAGGTTTTTGTATTCTACCCAAAAAAAATAGTTGGGTTCAAATAGTTATGAAAATGATGCATCAATATTAAGTCAGATGGTTTAAACTTTAAACTTTAACCGTACACATCTATTTATTTAATTTTTTTTATATTGACCATGGTTGGTCTTCATCAAGACCCCACACTAGAATCAAAGCTCTTATGTCCCCAGTCCCCACGCAAGAACTTAGGCCCTTTTGTACTTTTTAAGAAGTTACTAGTGAATTTGCATTTGCACATGGTAATTTTAGATGACGAAGATAGTAATTTACATCCAAATTATTTTCAATTTGTATATATTTCTATGTATATAAAATCGTTCTATACTAGAAATGTCTCAAATGTTTTATTTTTACAAATATTATGTATTTTTGTTTTTATCTTTCTTTAATTTTTATTATTTAATTATGATACCACGGCTCGACCCATTTGATCTAGATGGTTGAATTGCTGATCCACCACCTAGACATAAAGACAATTTCATTTTTTTGACAAAAGTATTGGATATAGATCTAATAAAAGAATTTATTGGTGAAAAACATCTTAAATATATCATTTAATGAGATAGAATAGGCAATGGCACCTCACATATATGACTTAATGAGAGAGATTTGAATTGAATGAGGTGAAAAATAACAATTCAAATTATATTTTTTGCCCTCACAATTAAAAAGGAATTAAATTCAAATTACAATTTTTACATTTGTTATATTTCCATGTGCATAAAAATAATTCGTATTTATGACACTTATTTTTGTTTGATATGATGAATATACAATATTAGAGATGCACCCAAACGTTTCTTTTTTTTTCATTTTTATTGTTTAATTATGACATCAAATATTGGCACATTTGAACCAAAAGTTAAATTGTTGATTTGGACCAAATAAAAATCAATTTCATGTTTTGGTTGGTTTCAGAATTTGTGTTTCATTTCCATTATCAATATAAACAATTCTTGTTTAAGACACTCAGTTTTGTTTATTATGATTAATATAAATTATCAAAGAAATGCCCCACATGGATTCACCCCAATTGACGCTAGATGGTCGAATTGGCTTATCCACCACTTGGATGGAAGAATGGTTCCATTTTCTTTTTTTTTTTTTCTTTTTGGTTAATTTTAAAAAAGGATAAATTTCTGAAAACCTACCTTGAAGTTTTGGACCGTTGCTAAGATCTCCCTTGAAGCTTGGTAATTGCAATCACCTCTCATGAACATTCTAATACAGTTGCAAGTAGACCCCCTCTCTTAAAATCCTCTAATAAGAGGAACACAAAATGTCCAAAATACCCATGCAGTTATCATTGAGGTTGGTTTTTGCATAACATAATGCAACCTTTATGAACAACAAAAAAAAAAAGGAAAGTTTAAAATTGCCAACTTTACCTTTGGGGATTCATATGAAGGGAAGTTTTATAAAATAAATTAATTGTTGAAAAGAGGTCGGAAGGGTTTGGGGTAGTGATTGATATGAATGGAAAAATTGGAAAATAAACATTTTAGTCAAAGTAACTACATGGTTATCTTGGACATTTTCTTTCCTCTTGTTAGAGGATTATAAGAGAAGGGGTCTACTTGCAACTATGTTAAAAAGTTCAAGGGAGGTAATTTCAATTACCAAACTTCAGGGGAAGTTTCAACAATGCTCATAAATTTCAAAGTGAGGTTTTAGCATTTTACCCTTACGAAACATGGGTTTCAGATTGTTAAACAGTATTTGATAAAGATCTAGTTATTAGAATTTATTAAATAAAAAATACCTTGAGTACAAAATTTAATGTGAGAGAATGTGAATTAATTCCTTATATATATGGCTTAGTCGTGGGTTTCATATAGTTAAAAAGTATTTGATAAAGATATAATTATTAGAATTTATTAAATAAAAAATACCTTGAGTACAAAATTTAATGTGAGAGAATGTGAATTAATTCCTTAAATATAAGGCTTAGTGAAAGAGAATTAAATAAGGTGAAAATTTGTAAAAATAATTACATTATTAGCCCTTAGAATTAAAGAGAAACTAAATTAAAAAATAAGCGTAGTTTAGTAAAAAAGAAAGTTCCACACCCTCATTGGTGCTTTTAATAGTGTAAGTGTGCACGTGCTTTTGCACATGACAATTCTAGATGATGATTATGATAGGAACAATGTATCCAAAATTTTCTATAAAATTCATGTATTTTTTTATTTTTAATTATTAATCAAATCCAAATTGCAAAGTTTGAATCTAATTACGTAAGCACCTCATATTGGGTTGCAAAGTTTTGCATATCATTGATAGGCCTACCCACTTGGTTGGTTTCTTATTTTTTAATGTTTTATTTTCTTAGTGTATTTTTTGTTCATTTATCAAAAAAAAAACTATAAGATTTAAAGAGAGGAAATTGAATGGGGTAAAATTTGTAGTTCAAACTACATTTTAAACCTCACAATTAAATAAGGATTTAATTCAAAAAAATATGTATTTTAGCCAAAAGAAACTTCTACAATCTTATTCATATTTTTAATAGTAGTGTAAATATAGAGTTATAGATAAATTCAATTTTTTCTATAAATTTTTTATTTAATAATATGATAAATATACGTTATAATACATGTACCCAAATGTTTTTTTTGTAAAACTTATGTTTTTTTATTTTTTTTATATTTTATATTTTATTAATTTTTAATATTTAATTATGGCATTAAAGGTTAACAGATTTAACCCAACAATTGAACTATTGGTCTCCGCTAAATGGGAAAATAATTTCATTTTCATCACCAATAAAAATATTTCTTTTTTATTACACTTGTTTCTTTAATTTGATTAATAAAATATCACAATTGTGTTTATTTTTTCTATATATTTATTTCTATTAAAAAATTTTATTATAACTATGATTTCATGGGTTGGCCAATTTGATTCGGATAGTTCAATTGCTTAGTCATTACTTGGATAAAGAATAGCTTTGTTATTGAGTAAGTTTTAAAATATACGGGTGGGTTTATATTGTTAAAAGTATTGGACATAGGTCCAATTAGTAGCATTTAATTGTTAGAAGGGCTTAGAATCCATCATATGGATGGTCGAACCATGCTAGATGGCTGTGCAAAATTTTGAAAATTTTTCTAACTCTTTCGGGAACTAGTTTTCTGGTAAATTTGAAAACCAATTCTTTTAGAATCGATCTTGCACTGAACTAGACCAGATTTGAAACCAAATTGAAATGAGATTATGCTTGAAATGAAGACAACAAATTACAGCTCCCAAGAAAGAAGTTCATGCCCAATATCATTCCCAAAATTGGCCTCCAACTGAAGATGACACAACGTACGGGAGAAACCAATTCAACAACTCTGATTTCAGCAAATCTGCTATCCAACTGGCTTGGATCAAATGGGATGAGTGAGCCTGAATTTCTTCAATATTTTTCTTGCAAAAACATAGAAGAAAATTGATAGAAATCGGTTCATTAAAAGGCTAGGTTGTGATGAGCAAACTCCTAATATAATTAGGAGATGATCCAAATCTGATTTGGAAACTTTTTTTCTTAATTGATAAACATTATCCTATTAAAAGGATAAGTACTCCACACACAGATCTATACCTAGTTTTGACCCAAATCACATGACAACTTAAGTTGTCACTTAACTAATCATATTAGTAATGGGCCTTAGGCCCATTTCTTTTAAAGGCCCATGTTCCTAAGTGCCGCATGGCCACTTTGGGCCTGATATTATATTGTGTGGGATGACATAAAGGTCTCACACAAATCCATAAGGGTTATGCCCTATCCCTAAAAGAGCCTAGGTTGAATTCACTACTCAAGGCAGTGAACCCCTGACCCAATCAGTATTGGTTTAGTTTAGGCCCAACAATTTCAACTAAATGATCCTTGGATTCAGTCACCCCTATAAAGGTCCAAGCATAATGTATTTATGTGAGATAAAGTCCATCAGGTAATCAACCCTGTAATGGTCTCTTACACTTAACCTCTTGGTCCATAATCATTAGAACATTGCCCAATAGGGAATGACCTCTCCCCTAACTGCAAGATGCATTATCATACTCTTTGCTTGGATGGATCCCGAGATTAAAACCTTTTGTAAACATTTTTTATAAAATAATAATATAATATATAAATATATTTTGCAAAACCAGATTTCAAACACATGTGAAATCCACTACCGACAGTTTAGGTTTCCATTAGAGATAGTGTAAATCCTTATATTCACTTTGTCCAACAAAGGGGTCAATTCGATTATGATCACCCACTCAAGTAATTTCCCAAATTGCCCCAACATGCCCAGATATTTGACCCTTGATGGATCTCATTAGTTGGAACATCAAAAGCAGTCAAGTCCCCTACTTATTACAATATCATAACCAAATAAGGGGTTATGTGTAGTTTTCCAATTTTTCTCATCCATCTCCAAGGTCTAGGATATAACTGGAAATTGGTCTACATTCAGTGTTTCTTCCAAACACCCACTACCTGTGCTTAGAGTCTAACCCTAGCAACTGAGCCAAGATGCTCCAACTATTTGGCACCACACTAGTGTCAGCCTTGCCAAGATAAACTCTCTAATTCTATCCAATGATTGAGAACATTTTAAACTAACACAAGTCTCTTAAGTGTCCAATTTAAGGGGTAATATATAAAAAATATATCAATATAAACATAAAACAATAATGTATTTTTTTTTCATTTACAAATAAATGTTCGTATACATCAATCTAATTGCATCTAAGGGCATACATTGTCTAACATTTTTAATGAAAAAGTAACTTAAATATGAGATTTAATAAGAGAGAATGAGAGTTAATACCTTAAGTACAAGAGTTAATGAGAGGGCATTAAATTAGGTAAAAAGCATTAATTAAAATTATATTTTTAACCTTCATAATGAGAGATGGACTAAATAATAAATAAGGGCATTTTAGTTTTTGTATATACAAAATTTTCTATAAACTTTATGTATTTTTTATTTTTTGTTTTTTATTATTAACAAAATATAGGTTGCAAAATCCAAATTTGATTACATAAACAACTCATCCAAATATGTCATAATCAGATTGAATTATGAAGTTTCAAGTATCATTGATAAGTTTACTTGCTTGGCCAGACTCTTCTTTTTGTAGGGTTTAATCTTTTTTTTCTTTTGTTCATTTATCAAAAAATGCGAGATTTAAGTAGAGGAAATTGAATGAAGTGAAAAGTAGTAGCTTAAATTATAATTTAAATCTTATAATTAGAAAGATACTAAATTCAAGAACGAGACTTTTAGTCATTGTTTTAAAAAACAGACCAAAATGGACAGCAAAACCGTTTGGCCAGAGAACCACTTAGGTCATTGGTTCCGTTTTGGCATTGAACCGCTATTTTACAAAAAAAAAAAAAAAAACCATTGAGCCAGATGGTTTAACTGTTAAAATGTACACTCAATTAATGGTTTTCAGGTTGCTTTCAAACTAATTCCATTTTTTTTATTTTAAAATAAAAATTAGGAAATAAAAAATGAAAAAAGAAACATTCATATCTTATAATTTTGTTCAATTATTCCTAATGGTTGAACAGTTGACCCAGAAACCAAAAGCCAAAGTGGTTCCATTTCCCAATCAATTTTTAAAACCTTGATTTTAGTCAAAAGAAAGTTCCACAATCTTAGTCATATTTTTAATAGTAGTTTAAATATAGAATTATAGACGTGTTCAATTTTTTCTATAATTTTTTGTATTTTTGTGTGTAAAAATAATTCTAATATGTCACACATACTTTTTGTTTATTATGATAAATACATGATATTATATATGTGTCTGAATGTTTTTTTTTTGCAAATTTTATGTATTTTTTTTCATTTTTGTATTTTTATATTTTATTATATTTTATTATTTATTTATGGCATAAAAGGTTAACAAAATTAATCCAAAAGTTAAACTATCTATTATTAATTTTTTTATTTCATTTTTTGTTAGTTCTAAATTATGTATTTCATTTTCATTATCAATAAAAATAATTATTGTTTATTACACTGATTTTTAATTTAATTAATAAAAATATCATAAATGTGTCTAATTTTTCTAAATTTTTTGTAATTTTCTATATTTTTTTCTATTTTAAAAGTTTTATTACCTAACTATGACTTCATAGGTTAATTAATCTGATTCGGATGGTTGAAATCCTTAGCCACCACTTAGATCAAGAATGGTTTTGTTTTTGAGTCATTTTTAAAATATATGGGTTTATATTGTTAAAAATATTGATATAAATCTAATTAGTAGCATTTGTTAGTGAAAAATAACTTGAAAATATATGATTTAATAAGAGAAAATGGGAGAAATGTGAGAAAGGTATCACCTACAGACACGTTTACCGCGAAGCGAGTCAAGCCGGTAATTGGTTGGCTCACAGAGGCCATGAAGCCTAGTCATTTGACCTAGGTTTTGTTTCATTTAATCTCTATAAGCTTCCTTGGCCTTTTGCTTTTATTTGTTATAGTGATTTTGTGGGGACATGCTACCCCCGCCTTGTGTAGCCCCATCTGGTTATATCAAACAAAAAAAAAAGGAAAAAGAAAATGGGATTTAATACCTTGAGTATAAGACTTAATGAGAGGGGATTAAATGAGGTGGAAAAAAAAATTGAAGTTATATTTTCAATTCTTACAATTAGAGATGGATTAAATACACAAACGTGATCATTTTAATAGACATTAAATATGGCATTAAAAGCAATAATAAAATGACTTTTTATACCCTTTCACAAACAAAGAAATAGAGGGTAATTTTAATCCAAAAAAGTTTCACACTACATTCACACTTATAGATATATATGCATACATATACATACATATACACACTTATATATATATATATATATATATATGGTGCACGATCTGGAAGCTCCTAGTTGGAAGATGACCTGGACCTTAGTCATGTGGCAAGCTGGACTAAGCTGTAAGACAGAGGATCAGAGAACCTGGGGTGGCTAACCCGGTGAGTTCACTCCGATGCTTAAGTCAGTACTGTATTGTGATTGCGAACTGAAAGCTTAAGTGCTAGAATGCTAGTGAGCAAATAATCGCGCGCACCTGGGTCTTGGGGGTTGATGACCTTATATAGCTGGACTGTCGTAGGTCTTGCGAAACATTCCCAGAATTCACGTTATGCGACGTACAGATCCATTTCACTTTAGTAGGAGAGTAACACATTAATTAATGAGGTTTATTGTTCCCCTCCAATTCGAGCGGGATGAGGATAAGGTTACGGTCACACGGTGTGATCCCAAGAAGTTTGGAGACAACTGTTGAGCTTCTGAGTTTGGTTACTTGGAACCTTGGCGCAAGTGGGTACCAAGGTATTCTGAGCTCTAGAGTGACCGAGTGCCCGAGGTCCCCCGCTCTGTTGATGTGATTTCATATGCCGATCTATCACTTAGCTGGCGGGTCGCATCCACATGTCCCTTGCATACTAGGTCGGGCCAAATCACCCCACATCAATTGCCCCCCACTCCCCGTGCCGAGGGTTCTGACCTAGTGCGGGGAGTTCATGGCAAGCCCAGGGGCATTTGGCACAACTTCTAGGCGGTTCGGAGGGAGGCTCTTTGGTCAGACCTTTATGACCCGTTTTGCTCTACTAGCGAGAACCGAGATCGCATACCGGGTACATTCGGATGCCACACCGTTTATAAACTTCGCTGATGTCAAAACACACACTCAACCGATTTTGATTTTGGGAGGCAAGTAGCCAGTTTTCATGGGAGTCATTGGATCGTGTTCATCCCGACTGTTGGATCCCAATCGCGGTGGCTATAAATAGGGCCTGAGGGGCCCACTTTTCTCGTCATATATCATGTGCTGGAGTTGTTGAGGTCGCACTTTAGTCTTCTAGGTCAGTGTCAATTGCCTTTGCATCCGAGGTCTCTTCACTTTCTTCAGTCTTCTTGGTGAGTTCGCCTTTCCTTGTTTCCAATTCCCGTTGTCTTATTCCTCTAGCTCGGTATGTCTAGCATTAGTTTAGATAGCCTTTTTTATGAAAGTGGCGAGTCCGCTAGGGCTGAGGTGGGCCCATAGAGCCTCACCCTGTCGAGGTGGATACCTCAGCGCAGGATGTTGACTCCAACCCGTTCTAGGTGGATTCACCTTGTTAAGAACGCAAGGCCTCTATCAAGGGGGCCTCCACTTCATGCTAGGGTCAGGGATCGAACAACTTTGGCCCATCTATGATGATGGCTGACAGGCTTCTATCCTTGGTAGCTCGGTTTAAACTGCCCGACAATCTAGTGTACAACATTCCCTTAGGAAGGTTTCCTTGTGATCACGGTCCTAACGAGATCTTGGTCTTCGAGGAGCAGCTCGTAGCTGGGCTGAGTTTCCCACTTCACCCTTTCATAGTCGAGGTTGTCAAATTCTTCGACATCACCATAGATCAGCCCCATCCCAACTCGATCCACAATATTGTAGGTACCATCTCCCTTTTCCACGACTATAACCAGTCTTTGAACCTTGACATCTCTTCGATCCGCTCCATAACCGGCCTTTGAACCTCACTGTATGGTGGTATGCATCTGATCCTTGGGTTGTACTCCTTATTGTTCTTTCTTGGTACTTAGATTTTATTTCTTTCTTGGCAAGTGAACTCCGCAATTCATGCTCTTGCTTTCTAATATGAGGTGCAACTGAAGCGGGCTCTCTAGGCTAAGGAGACCCCTCGGAATGTTCAAAACGAACTAAACTTAGCTCGTCGCGAGATTCATAAGTTGGAGAAGGACGCACGAGCTCAGAAGGAGTTGATCGTTCTGCTAAGGGAGGAGAAGAAGAAGCTCATGGAAGAAAGGGAGGCCCTCCAGAGAAAAAAGGACAACCTCGAGGATCTCGTGAAGTAGCACACGGAGATCTTCGACAGTGTGATCGAGGACGCCAAGGTTCAGGCCATCAATGAGTTCAAGTCTTCGAAGGAGCAACACAACCTGTTGATAGAGACCAACACGGCTGTCTATCGCAAGGGCTTCAAAGTCAGTAGTTGGCTGGCACGGCATGAGTTCCTCGAGCTTGACCTCAGCACTATCACCACATCCTGGGTTACCGAGGAGATGGCCGGGGAGGTTGCTAACGACTTGGACTCCGAGGAGGAGAGTGGCGATGACCTTCTCGACGAAGAGACAACAGAGGAGGGAGATGGAGATGCTACCGCCGAGGACCACATGGAGATTGTCCCTCTTGCTGATGCCACTGTTGGAGACGAGGTGCCCCAAATCGACTRACGTCTATCTGCCTCTTTTCTGGGACACCCCATACATACTTGATGTCTTGAGCCTCTGAGCTCGGTTGAGTGGTTGTAGTCTCTTCCTTTTCCCCTTTTTTCGTACTTTGAACTTCACTTTATTAATGCAATACAATAGTTTCAAAACTCCTTATTGTGCAAAAATTTCTACGTATGGACTACTCTCGAAGTGTCGAGCTGACAAGCTAGGCCCGAGTAGGAACTACCCGATCTTGTTGTACGCCGAAGTGAACAGACATATAGGGTATATGCCTGACCTGTCTGCACACGTTCTATTTTATTCACCCATGCCGAAGCGATTAGGTCTTAGGTTGCCCATGCCGAAGAGGCAACTAGGTCTTAGCACACCTATGCTGAGGAGGCAACTAGGACTTGTCTGCCCATGCCGAAGAGGCGACTGTGTCTTGTATTGTGCTGAGGTCTTTTGTCAGCTCGACACCATAGCCCTTAGGCTTTGGGAGTGACTTATAGTCCTCTTTCCAGTTCGACGTCCTTTTGACCAGCTTGGTGGTCTAGTGGACTTAGTAAATTTTTGGTTGTGTTGGAGTCGTGAGCTCATAAATAATATCTTCTCAAGTTGTCAATGTTCCAAGCTCGAGGCACTTGTTTTCCTTCCATAGTCTCGAGCTCGTATCTGCCTTCACCAAACACTCATCTCACTCGGTATAGACCTTCCCAATTTGGTCTGAGCTTACCCACGCCGGGCTCAGGTACCATTACCTTACGGAGCACCAGGTCACCGACTCGAAATTGTCGTTTCCTGACCTGGGCATTGTAATTCCGAGCTACTCGCTGCTAGTAAGCTGCATTCTGGATATAGGCCAAGTTGCGCACTTCTTCAATTAGATACAAGTTAGTCCATAGCTCGTCGTCATTCGCCTCTTGGTTGTATGCCTTGAGTTGCAATGTTGGTACTTTGGTCTCCGCCGGGATTTCGGCCTCTGTTCCATACGTGAGTTTAAAGGGTGTTTCACTAGTCATAGTCTTGATGGTCGTTCTATAGGCCCAAAGGACACTGGGCAACTTGTTCTCCCACAACCCTTTAGCTCGCGCTAAGCGAGTTTTCAGTTCGTAGAGAATAGCCCTGTTCGTCACTTTAGCCTATCCGTTCACCTGCGGGTGTACCACCGAAGTGAAGTTTTGTTGAATCCTCATCTCGGCACACCAATTTTGGAACTTGATGTCTTCGAACTACTTCCCGTTGTCTAAGATCAACATCTTGGATAGTCCGAAATGACACACAATGTTCTTCCAAAAGAAGTTTTGGATGTTCCGGGTTGTAATGTTCACCATTGGCTCGGCCTCCACCCACTTGGTAAAGTAGTCCATTGTTATGACTAAGAACTTCCTTTGTCCAGTTGTTGGTAGGAATGGGCCGAGAATGTCGATTCCCCACTGTGCAAAGGGCTATGGGCTGGTCAGGTACTTCAGAGCGGCAGTAGGTTAACGGAGGATGTTGGCATGCCTCTGGCATTTGTCATAGTTTTTTATGAACTCGAGTGCGTCTGCCTTCATGGTGGACCAGTAGTAACCTTGTCTTAGTGCTTTTTGGGCGAGCGCTCTACCTCCCAAGTTTCCTTCGCATAGTCCTTCATCGATGTTGCGAAGTACAAGTTCGGCTTCTGAAGGTCGCAAGCAACGTAGGTAGGGGAGCATAAAGGACCTCTGGTACAATCATCCGTCGACAAGGATGTACCGAGTTGACTGACATTCTACCCTCTGACCTACATTGTGTTCTGCTAGTACGGTCCTATTGAGCAAATAATCAACGAATAGGTTAATCCAGCTTGGTTCCACTTGCAACACGGGAGCAACCTCTTCTGCATTGTGTTGCCGTTGGTACTTGCTAATCGTGATAGGGCGTCGGCCTAAGTGTTCTTGGATCTCAGAATCTGCTTGATGAAGCAAGAGAGAAAACCTGGTAGGATTTCTATAACCTTGGCCAGGTAAGCTGTCATGGTTGAATCGTGAGCCTCATAATCACCGTTGACTTGGTTTACTACGAGCTGAGAGTCACTGCACACAACAAGGTGTTTCACACCCATTTCTTTCGCCAAGTTTAGCCCGACAATTAGTGCCTCATATTTTGCCTCATTGTTGGATGCCTCGAATCCGAACCGAAGAGCGTACTCTAGCTTCACCTCGCTTGGGTCGTACAATATCAGTCCATCACTACTTCCTCGCTGGTTAGACGAGCCGTCTATGTGGAGGATCCAGGGCTCCTCGTCCTAGGTTGGTCCCATCCTACCTGGCACCAGTGCCGTGCTTGTTGATGCCTTCAACGCATTAGCGGGCTCTATCAATTTAGGGGCCGGCGTGCTGAACGTACACTCTTCTACAAAGTCCACAAAGACTTGGACTTTGATCGTTGGACGTGGCTCGAACCGAATATCATATTCACTTAGTTCGATGGACCACTTCGTCAACCTCCCTAATACAACGGGCTTAAGCAAAATGTGTCTGAGAGGTCTATTGGTGAGGACGACAATGGTGTGGGCTTGAAAGTAGGGATGTAGTTTCCGGGCTGCTACTATTAGCGCGTACGCTAGTTTCTCAATGTCAGGATATCTAGTTTCCGTGTCCTGCAAAACTTTACTTACATAGTAGACTGATTGTTGGACCCAGTCTGCTTCTCTAATTAGTACCGAGCTAACCACCTCATCACTCGCGGAGAGGTACAACTTTAGTTCGTCTCCTTCCTCAGGTCGGGACAAAACCAAGGCAGCACTTAGGTACCTTTTTGGCTCATCGAACTCGAGCTGAAACTCTTCAGTCCATGCAAAGTCTTCGTTCTTCTTTATCGCCTTAAAGAAAGGTAGGCACCGACCCACCGATTTGGACATAAACCAACTGAGAGCAACTACTCGACCAATGAGTCTTTGAACCTCCTTTATTTTTTGGGGTGGTCTCATATCTAATATGGCCTTAATTCTATCTGGATTAGCTTCGATGCCATGTCGGATCACTATGTAATCGAGGAACTTGCCCAACATGACCCCGAAGACACACTTATTCGGGTTAAGTTTCATATTAAATTTCCTTAGAATTTGAAAAACCACATTTAAGTCATCAATTAAAGAATTGGAAAATTGGGTCTTCACGACCATGCCGTCAACATAACACTATATTTTATTTCCAATCAAATGTTCAAAAATTTTATTTTCAAGTCACTGGAAAGTTGCTTTAGCGTTATTCAAACCAAAGGGCATGACTTTATAACAATACAACTTGAGTTCAGTTACAAAGGCAGTCTTATCCTGGTCGGTTATGTCCATCCTAACCTGGTTGAAGCCAGAGTAAGTATCCATGAAGCTCAGCAACTCGTGCCCCAAGGTCACATCTACCAGGCGGTTTATTTTAGGAAGGGGGAAGTAGTCCTTTGGGTAGGCTCTGTTCAGGTCAGTGTAGCCGACGCACATGTGCCACTTGCTGTTGGCCTTCTTTACCAACACAGGGTTGGCGACCCAGGTCAAGTAATTGACCTCCCTAACGAAATCTGCGGCAAGGAGCTTCCCAACCTCCTCATCGACTAGCCTCCACCGCTCCGGGGCGAGGTTGTGTTTTCTTTGTCTAACTGGCCTGACTAAAGAGTGCACATTTATCTTATGAGTAATCACACTAGGGTCGATGTTGAGCATTTCTGTTGTGAACCAGGCAAAAACATCTAAATTATTAAGTAGGAAACTTACCAGTTGTGTTCAGAGCAGTTCGCTTATCAGGGCACCGATATGGAGAGTCTTAGTTAGTTCGGTCTCAAAAACTGGTATGTGGACTGTTCCATCCATCGGGGCTACTCGCTCCTTAGTGTAGTCCACTAGTTGCTCTAGCTCGACAACTTCTTCCAGTTTCGACTTTCCTTTCAGAGCAACCACGTAGCACTTCTAGGTCTCGAGTTGATCGCCTTGTACAACTCCTACTCCGTAATCTGTCGGGAACTTCATCGCTAGATAGTATGTCGATACTATTATATGTAAGACGTGCTGGATGGGCCGACCTACGATCACATTGTAGGGGGACAAAGTTGCGACCACCGGAAACGTATGCTTGAATCGCATTATGTTCAAACACGTTCCTACCTCTACTGGTACCGTGACCCGACCAAGGGGTCTAACTTCTTCACCACTAAATCCTACGATGGGTGTGTCTGCTGGCTCCAAGTCACTTTGCTTCAGTTGTAGCCTATCAAAAGTCCGTTTAAACAAGATGTCGGCAGAACTGTCTAAGTCTACCACAATCCGCTTCACTTCAAAGTCATTGATGATGAGCTTCACTACAATAGCATCGTCATGAGAGTATTGTATCCCACACGCATCATCCTCGGTGAAATAGATAGACTCTTCTATCCAAGGTCATTTCGGTGAGTTTTTTGCTTCATGCTTTAGTTCTCTAACTGAGGTCTTCCCTGCTGTTGTAGTATACTCCACCACTATGGACCCATCGAAGATCATGTTGATGACCCAGCGGATCGGTCTTTCTTCTGGTAGCTGTCGAGGTGGCTGTTCGTTCAGTCTGCTTGACTCTAGAGCATCTCTCCTCCGATCTCCTTGTTGGTCTCCCTGTTGGTCTCCCAATCCTTTCTCTTCATGCAAGATGTAGTTCTTCAGGTATCCGTAGTGAATGAGCTCTTCGATTTCGTTGCAGAGGTTTCGACAGTTCTTCGTGTTGTGGCCATGGTCCTGATGAAAGTGATAGTACACATTCGGGTTTCTGGTCGTTGGGTCTCCCCATAACTTGGGTGGCTATTTGACGAAGGAGGAGTCCTTAATTTCCCTCAGGATCTCTCCTCGCTTTGCGTTGAGGGGAGTGTAGTTAGTTCTTTCAACAGGAGGGATCCTAGATCGCCAACCTGACCTATAGCTTCGGGAGGGGGACTTACTCCGTGAGCGAGGTGACTTACTTCTTCTCCTTGGTGACTTGCTCTTCTTCCTTTTGTGTTTGATGTTGCTTGTGCCTTCTTCTTCTCTCTTTCTCTTCTCACCTTGTTGGTTTTCCTGTTTCTAACCAGGCCCATCTTCGATGCTTATGAATCTCTTGGCTAACGCGAGAAACTTTGTGATAGTCTTCGGCCGGTTCACTCCAACGTACCACCCGAACTCCTTATGTGTGACTCCTTTCTGAGCTGCAGTAAGGCGTACAACTGGATCAAGCTCTGATATTTGTAAGCACATTTCATTGAAACGCTTGATGTAACTTTGGATCGACTTCCTTCCCTCTGCACCACATTCAGAAGGCTTTCTAGGGACTTCGAGTACTTCTTACTAGTGATGAAGTGGGCTATGAACATGTCCATGAACTGTCCCCAACTTCTAATGGAGCCTGGCATGAGGTTCTTGTACAAAGCCCGGGCTAATCCTTTAAAAGTGGTGGAGAAAGCCACACATATACATGCTTCGTTTGCCCCAACGAGATGCATTTGAGACTAGAACACGTCTACATGATCGCTGGGGTCGTAGGATCCGTCGTACTTATCTAACGGCGGTACCTTGAAATCCTTCGACATTGGGACCGCGAGAAGCTCGGGTGACCGGGGGGATTGCCGACTCAATAAAGCTAGAGCCGCTCATGTAGCCACCAAGCTTACCTCTTCCCTTTCCTTGCTCTGTTCCAACGGTTGGTTATTCTTCGCTGGCAAGCTGTTCCTGGTTTAGACTCAACGAGTCTTGTGATGCCGCCGTTGTTGCTTCTTTACTGGCTTGGTGTTGGTGTTGCTGACACCTGTATGGTCAGGCACTTCAATTCCGGTTCTCTCTTGCTCCCGAACATTGTCGCGAGGTGGATCAAGGTTCCTTCTTGCTGCTTCTTCTTGGTCTCGACACCGGTGTTGGCTATTGCAGGGTATCGAGGGGTCTCATCTTAAGCCCACACCTTGGGCCCCATGATGACGATCATTGCATCGTGATCCAATGTTCTCCTGCTGTGAAAGTTGCTGCTGACTAGACTTGTTCATGGGCCGGGCCGGGCCGGGCCTTTACTCTTCATTAACAGAAATATGTTAGGCCCGAGCCCGAGCCCGGCCCGACCAACGGGCCTACAACTTGGGCCCGAGCCCGACCCTAATAAAAAGCCCGAAGTCTGAGCCCGAGCCCGAAGCCCAACCTAATAAAAAATTATAAATTTTCCCTATTCAATAATCAATATAAATCAGAATTTATTTACATTAAAAATATATATAAATTCAAAATTTATTTATAGTAAAAAAAGAATATAAAGAAGGGAAAGAGGATGTGGAGAAGAAGAATTCGGTTGGAAGAAGAAGGGAAAGAGGTGAAAAAAAGAGGGATATTCAACTAGGGTTTTTAGGTTTACTTATAGGTCGAGCCGGGCCGGGCTCGGGCCGGGCTATTTTGACAAATCCCGAGCCCAGCTCGAATTTATTGCGGGCCGGGATTTTTGGCCCGAGGTTAAGCCCGCGGGCCTATATACTTGTTCAAGCCCGTCCGAGGGTCGGGTCAGGCCGGGCCGGCCCGTCGGGCCACCCGACCCATGAACAGGTCTCCTGCTGACTGTTCCTTTCAGGCTGGCTGACTTCGGGCCTATCCTTCGGGTTCCCCCTTTGAGAAACTAGGGGAGTGTGTTGTCCGTTCGTCCTGCGAGGTCCCCTCACCTCGATGAGGAGATCAACAGACATTCTAAGGGGCTCTGTGCTGATTTTGGTTCTAGTTCTATCCTTGGTACTGGCCTGTGTGATGAGGTGGAACCTACTGTTGGCTTGGCTGCAGTGGTGGAAACTGCTGCTTCATCTTCCCGAAGAGGTTTTTTGCCCTGAATCGCTCCATAGGACCTGCAACAGAGTTCGACGTCAATAATACTACCAAGAAGTAGAAACTGGCTACAAAGAAAAATACTAACTACACAAGGCGACCTATCGGGACTCAGGCCGACCTCGATAAGCTTGTTCTCGGCGAGGTAGTCCTTGCAGTCGAAGCCAAGCTCCGCCCAAGATTGAAGTACCTCTCTTGTTTTCTTGCCCAGCCTAATGCCGGAGTCTTGAATGTCCACCCTCCAGTGAGTAGGGAAGGGCCACCCCACAGTGTTACGAACTACAAAGTAGTCCCATTTTCGGAACGGGACTTTACTAGGAAGTTTGTGTAAGAACTTGAAGCCTAGGCGGGGGGATAGGTAGTAGGTCCGCTTGTGCTCAGGGAGAACGCTAGATGCATTCTTCTTTATTGATAAGATGGAAGAAAAAATGTGAAGATCAAGAGGAAGGGCGTAGTCGAAACAGGGGGAAATTGTATCGACCACGTTCCGAACAGAGTTTGGGTGGAGTTGATCTATGGTTACATCGAAGTGATTCAACACTTCAACAATGAGAGGGTGCAGTGGAAGGCGGAGCCCAGCCACGAGCTGTTCCCCGAAAATCACGATCTCATCGCGACTGTGCTCCCAGGGAAAGTTGCCCGCGGGAAGATGGTAGGTGTACTCCGTAGGAAGGTTGTACCGGGCTATCAAGCTACTAAGCCTGTCTACCGTCATGGTAGAAGGACCAAACTTTTCTGGTGTCCGACCTCGATTAGAAGTGGATGTCAGGTTACCCGAGGTCTTATGCACCTCGTAGGTGGAATGTGCTTCAGAGGCACCTACTTGAGCCGAGGTACCCACCTCGGGCTCATCTAGGAGACTATCCGCTGGAGCTGGGGCACCCACCTCGGGCCCGTCTAATTGACGGTCGAAGCTATGGTTTGACATAGCTACGGACTGAGAAATGGGCTAAAGGAGACTAGCTACGAAGTTGAAGTTGAAAAACTAGAAACGAACTGAAAGAGGGAACTAGGGGCACTCACCCAAGAAAACGCAACCAGACAGAAAAGGAGATGAATTGGAGAACCCGAGCTGAAGACCTTGAGCGCGACCTCAAGACGAGTGCTAGTGAGCTTATGGCGGAGGAAATGACGGGGGTCCCCCCCTATTTATAGCCGGTATGCTCGAGATTAAACGGTTGAGATCAAGACAATCTAACAGCCCTCAAGAAAACCGGTTGCACGACCCTCGAGGTGAAATCGGTTTAGCGTGTTTTTTGACGTCTGCAGAGTCTATAAATCGTGTCACGTCCGCGCATGAACTATACGCGATTCGGGTTATTCTTGGTTGATCCAAACGACGAATTGGTCCGACCAGTGAATTCTGACAAGGCAGCCTTGACTTCGGGCCAAATCCACCTGTCATATCATGAACTCCTCGCACCAGGTCAGGACCCCTGGCTCGAGGAGTGGGGGGCAGTTGATGGAGGGTGATTTGCCCCGACCTCATCATAGGGGGACACATGGGCGTGACTCAGCATAAGTGACAGCTTAGCGTGACCAGTCCGCCAAGGTCCAGTGTGGCAGCTCGGCACCAAGTGACACTCTGATTATCCCGAACTCATCCCAAGTAAAGGAAACCCCCGAGCTCCTCCTCAGAAAGGAGCCCTGAGCTAAGATTCTTCCACAGGCATCCCAAGCCAAGGTACTGCAAGACAGGGATCTCCCGAGCTCAAGGCACTTCGGGGTGAGCTCGGGTGCCTCCTAATAAATTTATTCTGACTCAGACCTAAGTAGGCCACCTCGGGTAGAATCACCTCAGTATGGCACCTGCAGCTTGGCATAGGGTAGCTCGGTGCAAGGTAGCTCGCAGGAAGACAACTCAGCGAATCATAGGAAGATCTCCCCTGACAACCGTACCTACCAAACCTGGAGCCCTGCACCCACGTCTCTCGCCAGGCGGTGTCGTGCCTGCCAAACCTGAGAGGTGTCCCCCGCTTGACAGAGCCATACCCTGCAACAGTAACTTGCGCAGCCCTGGCAAGTAACGGCGACAGAGAATCAGAAGCGGTTATGTCAGATTTGATAGAGCACCGTTATATAAGAGCTCCAACCCCCAAAGAGCAAAGATAATGACATTTGCGCTATCTGCACTCTAGCTTTCTTCATCTTCTCTCTCTCAGAGTTCTAACTTAAGCGTCGGAGTGTTTCCGCTGGGAGAGCTCCCCGGGAATCCTTCATTCTCTCTTTCTTAGGTACCGTCCGTCACTAGCTTGGAGTGTGACCCCCTGCCAGTTAGGAGTGACCAGATTGCACACCATCAATAATCAGATCAAATTTTGATCTACCCAATTTCATTAAACATTTTTCTCACACTTAAAGGTGCACTAATTCTCTTGATTCATTCATTTGCATATAAATTTGTTGATTATTTTATGGCCAATCCCAAGCCCTTGTAAAGGAAGAGGCCAGTATTAAAACTTTTGGATGTAAATAAAACGCTTGAATCTACCGTGGCGGGTTGCAAATTCTATCTCACGATCTTTAACGTGACAAACAAATTGTAAGCAATGAAGACATCATCACTGGAGTAATGCTTCCCAATTGGAGTCCTTTGGCCACAATTTCTCTCGGTGGTTCTATCCAATAACCACCGAAAATGGAGACGCCAGTCTAAGCTCTTACTGGTGGATTTGAAGGTTTCGCGCCTTTGAAGGCCCCCAATTCCAATACGTTATATCGGAAATCAAAAAGGTTTCTCCTTTGATCTAAAGGTTTTCATCTTCAAGCGTTTATTAGACCGAAAATATATACTTGCATAAATGTTGGACTATCAGCTATGATGAATGATAAAATACAACAACACCCATATTTAAGGACCAAAATCCAAAAATGTATAACTAGAGGTGATGAAAATAGAGGACTTAGGTTATGTGGGGGTCGGATCCTAGTTCTGATTGTGTGGTAGAAGTGGAGAGGCCGGTTGAGACCAGGGTTGAAGAAGGGTGACTTGACCTGGTTCGTCTACAATAGGGAAATTGGCTATGATGATCCCAAGAATGGAACCGGGTTTGACCTGATCTTCATCGGGAGAGACCTTTTAAGACAAGATCCCCCTCCCCTGATTACTTTTTACTTTTGCCCTAACATTTCCTCCCTATTTGTCCTTTTGTACACGGTGGAAAGGAGGTTCAATAGATGTTCTCATTGCACCTACCCTTCCCGTAGAGTCTCTTCGCATACTTAGTCATTTCCCAAATTGTCCCTTCTAATCATGCTATCTCGGTTTAGCCACTAATAAACCTTGTCCTAGTGTGGTCATGCCGATTCATAAATGTGTGTTATCAACACCGTGCCAATCATTAGCCTTCCCTTCCTGCCAAACCTTACGTAGTTTGTCATGCATTAAGGGGTGTTGGGTTTTGATCAAGTTACAACAAGTTAGCACAGAAATGGGAAAGTTGCATTTGGTTTTACTGTATTGGGAATTGATAAAAAAATTGACATATCAAAATGTTGTGCAGTTCAAACCATGGTTTTCAAAATCAGACCGGACCAGATGATCAAACCGGAAAAATCGATAACCGTTCAACCCGGTCCGATTATACTATAAATCGGTAAATCTTTAAAATTCATTGAAAAAGTCAGAAAACTGCTGACCCGGGCAGCGGTTCACAGGTTATCATTTTTATTTTCATGGATTTAAATAAAATAAAAAACAGAAAACAAAATGACCCCCACATCCCCAATCCCATCTCTTACGTTTAGGGTCAGAAGTTGGAACAACCTCATTTTTGTTCTAACCCTTCCCTCCTCTCAGCCGCCACACCCAACCGATCACCTGCGGCGGCCACAACCTATGGTGTCCCAGGGCGATTCACGGCAACCGGTGACGGCTGTAAGCTTCATCTACGGCAGCCAGTGTTGATTTTGCAGCAGATCCAATCGTAACAGTTGTGGGTTATGGCAGTAGCAGGTCCGGCAACTGACTTGCAACGACGGCAGACGATTTTGCAGCGGCGATTTCGCAACCTTACCTGTAGTAACGGTGATACCTACCCACTATTCTCCCATGCTTGTGAGAGTCCACCCGACCTTCAGTCCTTCGAGCTTGAAAGTATAAAATTCAAAAAAAAAAACAAGTAAAACTTTTGGGTTCCCAATTGAATGTCAGGCTCAAAATTGGTGGTTCCAAAGTTTTCCTTGCGAACCGCCAATTTCAGTGAGATTCCTTCCAATGGATGAGACTAAACTCGCACAATCGTGGTTCATCTTTTGCTGAATCTCATGCATCTCATTTATGATGCCAGTTATGACAGAAGGAATCTCATGGGGATGTAAAATTTGTTTCTCATTGACAGAATAGAAGTATTCGCAGCTACCTTTCTGATTGCAGCCCTCGAGGTGCAGATCTGTTTACTTTCACCATCATCCTCCTCAACAATTTGTCGTTCAACAGCTTCGTAGATGAACTCGTCCAATATACAAGTGACTTTGTGAACAATTTCTCTCATGTTTTTGAGTAGGAATTTCAAGCACGGATCACTGATTTGCATATCCTCTGTAGAACTGGCTATTGCATATGCGTCCCGGAGTGTTCTAAAGAGGTCATTCAGCTGTTGGTCAACACCTCAATCAGATCTGAATTTGATCATCCAAGAGGAGTCTAATCAATTTGATTTCTCATTCTTGATACTTTGTTATGGTTGATATTTATAATATATTTTTTTTGAACTTTATACCTTCAGATTCGAAGGACTGAAGATCGGGTGGTTCCCAAAATTGAAAATATGTATTTTTTATTTTTTTATTTATTTATGACGTCATGGGCTGAACTGTTTGACCCAGACGGTTGAACCGTTTAACCAGAAACTGGTTCTTGGATCAGTTCTGTTTTCAGTTCGTTTTTAAAAACCTTGATTTAAAAAAAAAAAAACCAACAACGGGAGAAATTTGAATTGAAAAAGATTAAAATTGAAATTTATCCAATAAAATTTTGATTTGATTAAAGTGGTTATAAAATTTCAAGACTTGATATATTTGATCGCACAGAGAGGAACTATCTAACGCATGCATAAGACTATGAAAGCAAGAGATGGTGGGAGAAATTAGGGTTTGATAGTCAAGGTAATCTTTCAAAATCTGGTATTCTCTTCGATCTTCCCTTCATGGAAATTGCTATTAGAGTCCAAATCCGGATATACTCCACACCGATCTCATAGTATGTATTGGTCACACATCAAGAACATCTCCCGTATTTGTATGTTATTATTCATGGAAGATGTTCCCTCCGCACGCTGGGATGTGGTTGTGAGGAGTAAATCCCAATTCTTAAAGTCTCATTCCAATTAAGATCATATGGTGCAAAATAATTGGAGAGCAAATGTAAAAAAAGGGGAACAGGATCTGCTCCTCACACTTGGGCGCCTCACATGCACATCCACTGTGCATTGAAAACATCTTCGTAAATAATATTTGTAAGTACGAGAGATGCTCTCAATACATGGTAAGATATGTGTGTGAGGCGCGAGTGAGGTGGCAAGTGTGAGGAGCAGATTCGATCTAAAAAAAGGTTGATTGAAGGGTCCACAAAATGAAAGCTCATAAATGAGTGATGTCATCACTCATTCAGACACTTGGAAAATAGATATTTAAGATTGAAGATATCGTTTTGGAAGACGGGTTTTATTAATCCATGCGACTAACATTATTCATTAGTTAATTATTTATGACCTTAAATATTTTAGGTTAGGGTAAATTACAAAGACTGCCTTTACTATGGATCAGTGATAAATAGCCCCTTTGAACTTTCATTTACAACAAAAGTTTGCTTGAACTTTCACTTTACATCAAGTACCTCCCCATGGACGTTAAGTTAGATGATCGGATGTATTACATTATCAAAATACCTACCTAGACTTCCTTTATTTTATTTTCCGTGCCCTTTTCTTTTAAACCCTAATTGACAAAATATGCCCCCATTTCACTAACATGAATGCCTCTTTTCATCTTAAAATATAAAAATTATTTACTTTTTCTCCTATAAATCAAGAAAAACTGAATGAGACCATAAATTTATATCTATTAGACAGAAATCTCTACCATTTCATTTGAATATTAAGTCTAGGCAAAAATATGTAAGGATCTATTAGAGAAAACGAGAGGACTTCAATGTTATATTTAGAAACTAATTAAATCATACATGATTCAAATAAATAAGAAAAGGGTAATTTGGGGATTTAAAAATTTTAAACAGCTGATTGAGAATCTTTTTCAAAGTTAATTTATGTAACTCTAATGAAAGGGAGTATTCATCACAAATGAAAATTTAGAGGTCTTTGTTACAAATAAATTCTAGGGGTATTTGTCAATGATCCCATAGTTCAAGGAGGTATTTGTAATTTACCCAATTTTTATAAAAAATTATGGGTAAAATGCAAAATGGTCCCCTAAATTTTCTGACAATCATAATAGTTTCAATTTAACAAATACCTCCCTTGAGCTTTTGAAAAATTTGACAAAAATGTCTCTTCCATCCCCTTTCTAGATGAAATACCCATTCTACCCTTTTATAAACTATTTTGCATACAAAATTATTAAAATAACCCTGTTTTCACTCAACAAAAACTTTTGAAGACGATCATTAGAGGAGGAAAGGTGATGGAAGGGAGGTATTTGAAAAAATACTGGTGCACCAATCTAATGTTTTGTGTTTGGAAAGGTGATGGAAGGGAGATTTTTGTCGAATTTCTCATAAATTTAGTGGAGGTATTTATTAAAATGAAACTTAACGAGACGTTTTTATGATTATATGAAATTTGAGGGGAGGTTTTTATAATATTTTATATTTTACCCAATAATTAGAAATGGGGCGAATCCACTGCTCACAGCCTCGCACAGACAACAGTCAACAAAATATCATCGTCAAAATATTATAAGCACACGTGCGGTTGATCAGCAAGTATCCTCGTGACAGGAGCTCCGGTTTCATAGTACATTAGTACGTTATTATTGAGTCCTGTCCTGATGTCGCTTTCTTAAAGTTTGAATTTCTTGGATCTGGGGCCTAACTTGCCACCTGTCATATTTATTAATTCGATGTGCAACATCTTTTCACGTAGGACCCACCTGGTTCAAAACATGAGAAAGGTAGCAAATTATGGGGCGCTTCTCACCTAGGGCGCCTCACACGTGCCGCACGCACATTTTACCATCAATTGGGAACATCACCCATATTTATAAGTTATTTTTCAGGGGAGATATTCACAATGCACGGTGGATGTGCATGTGAGGCATCCCGTTCCCCTATAATTGACCTATAGTTTGTTTTTTCTTTTTTTTTTTTTTTTTKYTTTTTTWTWTTTTAGTACAAGCCTAGCAAGGCATATCATATATATAGCAATATAGCATATAGCCCATGTGTTAGTCCAAGCTTTAAGCTACAGTCAAATAATAGCCCATGTGTTAGTCAAAGCTTTAAGCTACGGTCAAATAGTCAGAGTCCCTATGAATTTAATTCAAGCCAAACAACATGAATCAGACAAGTTCTCGCACCCTATGCACCAAAGCAAGGATCCCAATTTTTTTTTAATTAAAAATAATATAACGTTTTGGGCCCACACTCTGCGCCATACCCTCTTGTTCAAAATCCACTATCCAAGACGGGGGCTGAATCGGCTGACCAACTCATTTGATTTTGGTCCACATGATCCATAACCCAGCGGTTGATGAATGATGATATTTTAATGGTTCAATTGTTGGGTTCCAATGGTCTGATTTATTTCATTTGCAATAGTTTTTTTTTTTTTTTTTCCGTTATATACAACGAATTACCCAAGAGGCCAAAACCCCCATATAAATAAATGGAAATGGGTAGGGAATTGGGAATTCAACCTGGGCCAGGCTAACTTGGGTTAAGCTGGCGTTTCTAAATCCCGGCCGGACCTTAACCCAATGCATATATTCATCAACCATTTTAACCACCAGAGTCAGAGGAATCAATGGATTGTAGAATTAAACCAAACCAGAATCCAACTTACTGACCATCTAAACTAAACGATTCAACCATTTAGGTCTAAGCAAATTTTAAATCAGTGGGCTAATTATCAAGGTTCAGTTTGAAAAGAGTATAAATACAAATATAGAACGTAAAATTTTGTATTATTTTGTATATACTTGTATTGTATATATCTATATCTGTATATTTAAACTCTTCCCAAATTGAACTCAACTCAGGAAAAGTCAATGATTTAGGACTGAGGGTCCAAATGTCGAGGCATGATATAAAGGTGGTTCTAGAGTAAGACTGGGCCTATGAAAATTTGACCATTGCAACTGGAAATGGATCCCATGGACATTCATTTCCGGGTTGGATTTTTGGACAGGGTTATTTCGGTATTGTTCCCTTCGACCATCATAGAAATTGCTCATTTGTTGGGAATATGATGCCGGCAAGACAAAAAGAAAAAAGAAAAAAAAAACCAATCAACCTGCATAATAAAATTGATTAATCAAAAGTGATATGGGGCCGGAAGGGGTTTTGATTGGTCAAAGAACTTTCCGCTATCATGCCTTTACAGCATCACTTTTTTGTTTTTTCATGTTAAAATGGTGTGCATGTTTTTATTTTCATTTCTTTTTGGAAGCCTTACACCATTTTAAAAACAAAAACATGTTTTTTAACTGTCTTTGTTTTCAAAGGAAAAAACAAGTTGATTTTATTTCTGTTGCTGCCAAAGGTGGGACCGAGGGCAATAAGCAAATGTCGCCAGTGTTTGAGGCCGATGGTTCAAACCTATGAGAAAGAGAAGAGTATACATCAGAAGCCCCAGGAGTTATCCTAGGGGCAGAGACTCCAACGATCAAGTTAGCAAAGCGCCAAAGAGGGGTCGGACTAGGCTTGAGATGAGGGCTTAGAGCTTAGTCCTTAACAGCTAAGGAGAATTCTCTTCGGGTTCTGAATGCAAGAGAGTCAATGTCTCTTTAACTTGAGATAAGGACCCCCTTTTATAGCTAAGCTTGCCTTGGAGTGGTTGGAGGCAGTTAGAGATGTGTGGCCAGGATTCCATCTAGCCAATGCCATGTGGCGTGATCCAGGGCCTACCAAGTACACTTACATGACTTGCCCCTCACTCTCGAGGCCATAGTGTCTGAATTTGAATGGTGTACTCAGAGGAGACCTCAGCCTTGGACGAAGAGAGTACTATGTTGTTGTGTGGAGGTGTTAGATGGCGCATTGGACAGAAACCTTGGCTTTGGTCGAAGAGAGTATCATGTAGTTGTGTGGAAGCGTCGGCCTCTGATGTTGAGGACTTGTCTTGGCGATTGCTTCCTTGTTTGCTTCTCGCCTCATTGGTGGATCACGATGGGCCGAGAATGCAGGACCGTGGCTGGCACGGGTGTGAGGTGTTCGCGTTCTTTGGCCATGCCCTGTACGGGTGTCGCCGTCATCCAACACGGGTCCATGCACAGGATGGGCATCGGTGTCGACTGATCCTGGCCATGCGTGAGACGAAGCGGAGGGTCTCTTGGTTTAGGTCTCTCCTAACCCGGAGTCGACAGGTAAACTGGTTTGTTCCTTCGACGTTTTATCGTCTCCTTAAGGTTAAGACCATGTGAAATGTGTCAGTTCAGGCTATCAAGTCGATGATTCCATGGCCATTGGATCAATGTGATATGAGTCACACATTTTCCTTTAAATAGGGGAGTTGGTTGAGCGAGTCCTCACCATTCGCTTGATCCTTGAGTTTTTGCTTGTGATCCCAGAGACCTTAGGTACCAACCATCCAATCCCTTAAGCTTTCTTTTCTCACTCAGACATTAGGTAAATGACTCCTTCCTTCAAGCCATCTCGTACTCGGACTCTGGACCTGAGAGCTATGAACTCTTTGATTTGAGTGACACTAGCAATTTCTCTTCCTCTTCGTCCACTAGTAGGAGTGACAATAGTGAATTTGAGAGCTCCCCTCAGGCACCTGGCATCCAGGTACTGAGGCATAGGACCGCCCCTAGAGGAGACGAGCACAACTGGCGGGGTAGGGATTCTCCCGATGAAAGTACTAGCCCTTCATCCGGTAGTAGGAGTGACAATTGTGAATCCAAGAGCTCCCCTCGGGCACCTGGTGTCCAGGTACTAAGGGAGAGGACCACCCCTGGAGGTAGGGGTGTAAACAGATCGAATTCAAATCGCATCAGGCAATATCCAAATTCTAATCCGATTAGAAAATCCGATATTTGAATTTGATTCGATATCCGACAAATATTGAAAATTAATATCCGAATTCGAATCCGATTAAATATTTGGATATTTAAATCAACTCGAATTCGATTAATTAATTATTTTAGATAATTAATAAATATATAAAATAAATATTTTATTGATATCAAGTATATAAATATATATTTTATTTATATAACTTAATTATATATATATATATATTATATATAAGAATTAAATAGTCGGTCGAATTTAGGTATTTATTGAATCGAATCAAGTCATATCCGAATTCGAATCCAATTAACTATTCGGTATGAATAGGATATCCGAATTCGACCAATTAGATATTCAAATTATCCGAATTCGATTCGATTATGTCGAATATCGAATTCGAAATCAGATTTTCGAATACTGTTGGCACCCCTATCTGGAGGAGCCGAGCGCGACCGACGGGGTAGGGATTCTCTCGATGAAAGTATTGTCTCCATGTGGCCAAGGGGTGATGCCACGGGGAATGCCCTAGTGCTTCCTAAAGTGGTGGAGCCGGAGCCACAAGGAATGCCCTAGTGCTTCCCAAGGAGCGGGCCACATCCGAAGGCCGAGGCATGACACTGATGCGTTTCCCCCGCTCCAACTTTGATAGTTATCTAGACAAAGAGCGAGTGAGGGCTCTTTCTGATATGTACCATATTCCGAGGGGCTATAGGGTTAGAGTCCCTTGTTAGTAACCAGCCATTGCAGCCCACCGAGGGGGAGGTGTGCGTGCATGAGCATTACCTCCATTTCAACCTCTGTTTCCCTTTGCCTCCTCTTGTCCCTAAAATCCTCAACTATTACAATATCTCCCTCGGTCAACTTTCTCCGAATGCAGTTAGGACCATACTGGTTGTGTTGGTGATGGCTCACCTCCGAGGTGTACCTGTGACTCTGAAAGTCTTCCAGAGTTTGTTTGCCTTGAGGAAGCATCCCGATGCGGACGGTCTATGGTACTTCCAGGGCCGATGAGGTAGAGTAGCGGACAACCCGTCATCCGTCCATAATTGGAAGAAGAAATACTTCTTTGTTCATTGTCAAGAGGCATGATCCCTCAGGTTCGATTGGGGGACACCGGACTCGCTAGCCAAGAGGATCAGATCAGACAATAGCGAGGAGGAGTCGACTATGATGGCTCAGACATGACAAGCTGGGACGATTCATGTTGGTCCCTTAATAACAGAGTAAGCCTTTGTGTGGGTTGGCCTCAGCCTTGCCCTCCTCAATATGGGCACTACCGCTGTCGACTAGTTATGTTGCCTTCCTAGTCTTCCTTGTCTTTCCTCTAACATAGTCTTTCTTTGTTGCAGAAATGGATTGTGGCTTGAAGGACAGGCTCATGCAAGTGGCTAAGGTGAGTTCCAAGAAGGGCCTGACTAAGGGGCCTTCGAGGAGGCCTATTGAGAAGGAGCCACCTTGGGCGAAGGGATCTGCCGAGGCCGGGAGGAGGGTGGCCACACCCAAATTGTCGGTAGATGCCCCTCAAGATCAGAAGGCGAAGAGGTTGGCAGTGAGGGACTGCCAAGCTGAAGGTGCCATTGGAGGTTCTCGATAGTCAGGGCCTCACTCTTTTGATTTGCACGATATCCCGTTTGGCAGGACGTTAGGCGGGTGACTCGCTCATTGTTTCATAATTGAATATACTAGTAATTAAGCACATTCATTGCACGTGAAAAATTTTTCTTCATACTAATTACTTGAATTTTAGATATATTATAGTTAAGATAGAAATTGAAAATTAACAAAAGTAACAATATGATTAAAAGTAAGCTTAAATATTTATTATTCAATTATAACATCGTGGGTTTCTTTGAAAAGTTGGATCATTAACCCACCATCTATATAAGAAAATAGTTTTGCTTTTGGATTGGTTTTAAAATAGGGAAATTTATAGTCAGAGTTGACTGTGTAGTTAAAACTAGGTTACAAGTTGGTCCATAAACAACAAAACCCTAACAACTGGCTCTACATTTCAAATTGTAAAAACCCTCATCATGTCATTAGAGGCTTATGTGGTTGTTGCCAACATGGGACTCTTGATCCATGTTGGACACACCAAAAAGCTTATATTGAAATTGCCCTTTAATGTTGGATGATTGGAAACTAAAAAAAAGGGTTTTTACTCTCTCTCTCTCTCTCTCTCAAACTCTCTCTCACTTACAATGATCTTTATTTGCTCAATGAATATGTAATTTGAAAATAAATAAAAATGGTTTTTGGTTTCTACATTTATGTTCTCTATATCAATTTCTGTCATTCTCTCTCTCTCTCTCTCTCTCTCTCTCTCTCTCTCTACCTATCGTTCTCCCTCAATCTTTCTCATTCTTTTTCTTGGTCAATCTCTCATTTTCCCTTAGGTTGTGTTTGGTTTGAAGGAAAAAGTAGGAAAAGGAAGGGGAAGGCAGGGAAACCTATACAAGGTTTGTAAAGGTTTCCCTACCTTTCCCTTCAAACCAAACATATCCTTAATTTCTATCGTTCTCCCTCAATTTCTCTTCTGCTCCCTCTCTTGATTTTTTTTTCTTACACACTTATATGGTATTACTCAGATCGTATAAAAGAACAGGAGACCAACTTGGTATGGTTCAAAAATCATTACACCAATTTGACAGAAATTCACAAAAAACTCTTGGCTATGAAATTTATAATAACTGGAGAATGATAGAGATTGAGGGAGAAGGAGATATTGATCGAGAGGGAGAGTGAGGGAGAAGAATGAGGAAGATTGAGGGAGAACAATAGAGAGAGAGAGGTTTTGATTTGGCAACAGACTAAAGATGAGAGTGGGAGAGATAGAGGGATTGGGAGATCGAGAGATGATTGTTAGAGTGAGAAAGAAGGAAGGGAGATCGAGAGACAAAGGGAGTGGGAGAGAAAATGAAAACATATTTTCGGTATAGGTTTTTTGTTGTGTCCAACATGAACTAAGTGTCCTATGTTGGCAACAACCATATAAGCCTCCGATGACATGGTAGGGGATTTTATAATTTGAAATGTAAATCTAGTTGTCAGAATTTTGTTTATTTCTAGAGCACCCTACAACCTAATTTTAAATATACAACTGACTTAGGCTATAATTTTTCCTTTAAATAATATATTTCATTTACATTATATAAAATATTTTTTTTACTTATCACATTTGATTATTTTTGTTTGTCTATTGTATCATTTGACTCAAACCACTAACCCACCATCTAAAAAAATTGTTTGATTTCTAAGTTGACATTAAATTTTATATTGCAATTCCATCATTGATAAAACTATTTCTTATGTATAAAACTTATTTTTGTTTAATATAATGAATGCACAATATTATAGATGTACTTAATACTTTTTTATAAATATATAACATTAGATATGTGCCCAAAATTTTCTTTATTTTCTAACTTTTATGATTCTTTGAATTTTCTATTATTAAAAATTTTATTATTTGACTATGACATCATTTAATTTCTTGGTAGATTTTTAATTTCATATTTCATTTTCATCATTAATAAAAATACTTCTTATGTTTCATAGTTATTTATTTTAATTTTTTATTATTTAATTGTGACATTATTTATTAATCCATTTGACCCCAAATGGTCAAATTACTTGCCCACCACCGGGAGGGAAGAAAATGATTTTGTTTTCAAATTATTTTTCAAAATATTTATTTTTATACTATTAAAATTAATATTGTGTATTTAATTACAAGAATTTAATGATAATAAAAATATTTCTTATATGTAGGATTTAATGAGAGAGAATAGGAAAACATTTTTATTTCCAATTGATTTTAAATTTACATTCCATTTCCATCATTAATAAAAAACATTTCTTATTTATCATATTTATTGTTGTTTAATATGTATGTTAAAAATGTTCACAATTTTTTAATTTCTATTTTTTTCCATTTTATCTATTTTTAATTTTATTATTTAATCATGGCAACATGGATTAACCCATTTGACCTAAAATTATTTAATTCTTTACCACCACCTAGATGAAAACACTATTTTTGTTAGGTAGATTTTAAAAGTATAAGATTTTATGTTATTGAAATTATTAATTTAACAAGTATGGATTTAATTAATAGAGCTTAATGATGAGAATAAACAAAAATTACTTAAATATATGATTCAATGGATATGAATGCAAGTTAATAACTTAAATGTTGGATTTAATGAGATAGAATTGAATGCATTGAATATTTTTAAATTATCTCTTTTCAATTCATTTAATATCAAGAACCGATTACCCTATTTGTCTTATTTTTACCAATAAATTTAAATATAGAAGGGTAAATTTTATCATTAGAAAATTCTAAAAATATTCTTAAGACTATTGGTGCTTTTTAAAATAGTATATATAGATATATAAATATACATAAGTGTTGGAATCGTATAGGAATTATCTATACAAGATGACTACACCTAGTGATTATCTTGTTGTTAACAAAACAACATTATCTATTTGGGTGATTATCCAAGTGATACGTAACTGAGAGTCTCCAACATCTAGATCCAGATCCCCTTGTTTCCCGTATTGGAAGAATGGCAGCAACCAAAATATCCCCGATAACAACACTGCTACATCGAACATGAGAATGATAAGATATACATTTAAATTGAGCAAATTTGCTGATCTCACATCGATTCCCCGCATTTTCATATGGAATTCATTCGATGACAGTCGAAAGCAACGCTTGTTCTTCTTCAACTTTTCCCATTGACACCCAACTATCTTCCTTTTAATCTCCATTTCTGTCTATTTGCCCTAAATTTGAAGCAAATTCCTCCATTGCCATTTGTTTACCAGAGCAAGAAAGTGATATGAGGGACCAAAATAGAAAGGGAAAGAGAGAGATCCTACAAGTTTTCTTGCTTATAGCTTTGATTAACTGATTCAATTAATTTGATTAATTGAAATTAATGTCTATCATCTTCGTTGAAATCCCATGACGGTTGCTCACCAGACCACCGTCTCTCCTTTTGAAACTAGTACCATCGCCTTCATCGTCTGAGTCGTTTTCGTAGATTTAATTAATCTCCTCCTAATTCGACCTCAATCCTTCTCTTAACATCTAAGTGTTTGAATCCCAGTACGAGTTACTACAGTCACTACTTTGACAAGGACATTAATACCTGACAGAGCAGCAAGGAAGATGAACCGAGAAATTAAGTTTTCAGGGCGGACAGCTAGAAATTATGATTTCTCAGTGGCCATGGTGAAGTATAGATAGAGTAAGGGACGACGCATGAGTAATTTTGGAATGGATATTTCATGACTTACCTCCGAACACACTCAGAGGTAGCTCATTATCTAAATAGTTCGGAGGAGTTTTCAACATTCAGTGGTTCCATCTACTGAACGCCACCTACGTCAGAGTTGGATTTGAAGTCTTACTTCAATTAATATTTAAGACTATGTTTTATACTGTGATTGTGAAGGCCAATCTAATTTATCTATGAAGTAGATATTTGCCTTGATTTTGATACATTTCATAAAAATTAAAATCCTTATCTAGGGTAAAATTCAGCTTAAATTCCATTGCCACATTGCCAAATTAATCTTTAGGATCTCTTCTTAAATTAAAGTATTGGAAATTTAATTATATGTGGTAGAACTCCATAAGGTTTCTGATATGGGGTGGAGTATAGAGTTTATATGGAGAAGGAAAATAAACATGATGCAGCAAATGTAAAGGCTCTCTATCCGATGGACTACGTACTGAAAACAATGTTTTAAAAACCGACCCAGATTCGCCAGGCTTTCAGCCCACAACTGTTACTCTAGTAGTTTAGACATGGCAACCTGATGATGTAGCCAGTGTGATTTCATTTACATCTAAACAAATTGATAGTGGTAATGAAGGGACATTTACAGCTAAACAAATTGATAGTGGTAAAAAAAAAAAAAAAAACTTCAGGAGAAAGTTCAAATTATCCATAGATTCTTAATGTGTTGGACTTGAGTCTTTGTGTTTTTATGATCCCTAAGCAAACTGCAGATTGTGTTAACAGGATAGTGTAAACTGGTAAAAGCCTTTGTGCTTTTATGATCTAGGTCATGTAACAAGGGATGCCCAACAACCTTACATGTTTAAGGTTGAAGATAATGAATTTTTCCCCCTTTGAAAGCTTTTAGAAAGGATGGCGGTAAGATTGCTAATCCTATGCATCTTCAAATAAGCATCTTGCTTCTGGCTATGCAAGGTGGGCCCAACCTAGAAAGCCTATAAGTCATGTTTGGTGAAAATCGATACAATACGTCCCGTATCGGGCATATCGTATTGTATCTTTTGGGTCCCAAAACATCTGTTTATAGGTGTTTTGGGACCCCACCCTTTTTAATACAAAAAAAAAACCTTTTTTAACTCCCCAAAAACCAAAATTTGAAAAAAAAAAGTTAATTCCATGTGTATCTAAGTACCGATACACCTCTGCCGATATGCCTATCCATACTTTGAACCATGCTCCCAAACAGGCTCCACATCTCAGTAATCATATGCAGCCCATGGATTGTTGAAGAGGAGTTCCATCTATGACAAGGATCTAGGTTGATGGAATGAAAGAAACAACTGGCTCTAGTAGATTCTTAAGACTAGACTCTGTGAATGTTAAGCTACATTCTACTGCCAGAGGAATTATATGAGGGAAGAGGATATTAACGAGAACATAACAAACATATTAATTGTGACTTTGTAGAGCATCCATATTAGCTATATCTCTATCTGTTAAGTTCTCTTTACGTTTTCAAGAACTAAGGTATTCTCCATCAAGGTTAGAACCCATATTAAAGTTAGATGTATTGGATTCTAACATTGATGGAGGATTTTGTTTCATGTTCACAGCTGAGCTTCTCTCTTAGCTGATGTGGACCATCCTTTAATGTGAGAGATCATTTCATTGGTTGCTATCTTGAAAGAAAAAAACTACTCATTTCATTGGACCACCCTAATTCGTCAACCATATATCATTAAAATCATTTGGTATTTATCCATGTTAATTACAGCCATGTATCATTAAAATCCTTTCTTTCTCCATTTCTGTGTTAATGGGCCACTTTTATTTGCCCCAACAACCTGAATTCTCTCTAGAAAAAGCATCCATGAAGGTTGTCAATGCTCAATGGTTTAATTTTTCTATATGAATATATTTTTTGTCTCCAAGTGTGAAAGTTCCTAGTCCATAACCAAATCAATCCTTTTTATACATAAGTTATATATTGAATTTTATCATATATGGAATTGCCTAATGCTAAGGTTCTGTCTAAAGCTAGTAAACCTTGTCATATCTCAAAATTTCATCACATTGGACAAAAAAGAAATAATGTCATATGAAAATCTGTGCATAATTTGTATGTGTTATAGATGATTCCTGATTTACATGTGGTGGTTCTTAACCAGAACAAAGTGAAAACTTTGTGCTTTTATTTCTGTGTTATAGATGATTGTACCCCATTAAGAATCAGAAACTCCCATCTGCAAGTCCCATAGACCCTCATATAAACAAGAATCAGAAACTCCACATACTTTAATGAGATAAACAACCTTATGACAGATCTGCCACAGTATTTCAGAAAACCAGTACTCTATGGCATTAAAAACAGAGTAGCCATAGGTCCAAGTTGGCCTGGTTACACAAAGGATTCTTTTTATTGGTTTGAGTTCCAACACTGTTCATGATAGAAATCCACAAGATATGTGTGGAGTGACTGAATGAAACCTGGTTATCACCCGGATTTGTTATGATGATTCAGATTTCAGAGAAAGAAGATTCTCTAGAAAAGGTGTGTGGATGTTGAGAATTGAAGGTAGCCGAATGGTGGTGAAGCAAATGAAAATATCAACTATTGTGGTGAAGCTACCCGATTTGATATCAACTATAGCTGAAAATATCAACTATGGGGGTGAAAATATCACCCCCCAAACTTGATATTCCTTATTCCTTATTTCAAGTTACTTACTGCTTTGAGTTTTTTCTTTCTTTGTGATCATTCTAATTGTGAATATTTATATTTTTTTCTTTGTGCAATAATGTTTATAGGAACTTAGGAATGGTTTTGGGGGATAATTATGATAAGGCATATTGGAATGAGCCAACATTACAGAAGCTATTGTTGGACCTATGTATTGATGATGTGATTACTCATGGAAGGCAAAGGGGATCATTGAGGAAAGATTAATGGACACAGGTACAAAAGAAGTTAAAGGAAAGGATTCAAAAGAACTTTTCACAAAAATATCTTAAAAATGGGTTCGATTATTTGAGGAGAAAATATCAACTTTGGGTTATACTAATCACTAGGACGGGAAATGGATACAACCCAACCACAAGTACAGTGGACTGGACCAATGAGCAATGGGAAGATTTCTTAAAGGTAATTTGTTTGCTTTTTTGTTGTTGATAGGTATATCTTCGTGTGTAGGGTCTAACAGGATGGATTGTTTGTTTATATAGCAACAGGCATATCCAAATGCAAAAGTATTTAGGTAAGCAGGGTTGTAGTTTGCTAATGAATGCAGAGCGTTGTTCAATGGGGCTTGTGCAACTAGAGAAGTTGGCTGGATTCCATAGGTGAATAAGCCGAGACCATTGGCCTTTGCCAGTGTACCAACCATTTCACCATCTAATAAATTTGAGGGTGAGACCCTAAAGGTTGGTCCTATTGATCTTGATGACGTGCCTGCCAGACCTCCCACAAGGCCCTAGACTTAAACACAACAAACATTTGAAGAGTCTACAGGTCCAAGTGAATGACCATCCAAGAGAAAAAAGAAGGGCACTAGTGAGATTGATATCAAGATAGCGAAGCTTCTTGACATTCTGATTGCTGAGGACGGAGGCCCAACTGTAGAAGGTTTATTTATTTGTTTTGATTTGTTGTTGAAGGGTGTTGTTGGTGCTTTAGATGGAACACTTGTTCATGATGCGGTACCATCGGAGAAACAAGTAGCATATCGAGGAAGAGGGGGGAAAGAATGTTTCCAAAACGTGCTAGTTGTTTATGATTTTAACATGGTGTTTACATATGTTTATGTCGGTTGGGAAGCAACAACACAAGATACCAATCACCAGGGTTTTACATGAGGTTGCACACAACCCCCCCAACAACTTTCCATTTCCACCTACCAATAAGAATGGAGTTCTAGGGGTGTTCATTACTTTTTGGTGAATTCATTTTTTTGATTAACACAAACAAGTACAACCTATGTGATGTTGCATATGAAAATACAAGACACTTTATGGCACCCTATTGAAACATACAATATTGGGCAATAGAATTTTAACATGAATGTGCTAGGACTAAAAAAGAGCGATTCAACCAAGCACATGTAAAGCTGAGAAATTTAATTGAGAGATCATTCAGTGTCCTAAAAGCTTGGTTACCAATTCTTAAATGGATGATACCTTTCAACCTCCATGTCCAATGGGACATAGTCATTGCATGGTTCGCTATCCACAACTATCTGAGAACGGAATCAATAGTTGATTGCCTTTTCATTGACTATTGTGAACCTTATATGCAAGTGCCTAATGAAAATGTAAAGGAAGTAGAAACAAAAGAGCATGACAATGGAGAGACACCTCATGGGCAAGCTAATGCATAGTTTATGGCCTCATTGCGAGAGGAAATTGCACAAGAATTATTAGAAAGGAACATGCATTGAACAATTTGTTTTTTATCCTAATTGTGTACATGAAACATTACTAGAACTGCTTGTTTGTTTGTAGTGTATTGCTATGATTATGTACGTAAAAACATTTTTTATGTGGGGAAAAATGGTTGGGCGTTCCCAATCATGTGTGCATGCGGAGCAAGCTATATGGAACTTTACAAGGTTGGGACAAATGAAAATCGGGGAAGAGTTTTCTTACATCGTCCACTATGGGAAAAAACATAAACTCTTTTATTAAGCTGATGAACTGATTGTCAATCTAATGGCAGAGCTCAAGGAGTTCAATCAACCCACTTCATGGCATGTAGAAACCCCAAATGTCGCAATTTCTCGAGGAAGAGATGGCACTTGGATGTCATACACATCTCTTATATGCAATGTTATCCAATTTGTTATTATTGTTGTTTTAATTTTTTGTTCATTATTGTTGAAACAATTAGAATAATTATATGTACGACATATGAACATATACAATATGACAATCACTTTAATATGTGTACACATGGACAATCATATTATATTCCTTGGATGTGTAGGTACTTTAAGATATTACTTTGTTAATTATTAACATGCATTCGTGGAAGTTATTTGTAGTATCAACTATTATTTATTATTTATTAATAAGAGTTATTTATTTTAATATTTTTATTAGTTATTAATTATTAATTATTAATTATTAACTATTAGTTAGTAGTTATTAATAATTAATAGTTAATTATTAGTTATTAATTATTATTTATTATTTAGTAAATATTATTTTGAATTTGATAAATTATTTTATATGAAATAGTACAAATTGAATACAAAATTACCAAATAGTTTGTTTTAGGGGTAATATAGTTAAATCAGGGAATTTTAGAAGTTGAAGGTTTAATCCAACACAAACAATCTTCTCTATTCAGAGCCTCTAAAAAGTCAAAAAGCACCTATGTCTCATTTCATATTTCAGACACTTTTAATATCTTTTTAATTTTTCAGATTTTAGATTTATCAAATGCCACCTAAGTTGGTGTTTGGCACAGAGCGTCTCATAACCATTCCATTCCACAAGTGGTCCCTGATTCACATGTATTTTGTTTCACCTGTTTTTTTTATTTTTTTAAAAACACCATAAAATCGAGATGCAAGCAAATAATAATAAAAATATTATTATTATAATATATTTATAATGACAACTATATGACATCTCAAAAACGAAGTCAACTTTTTCAAATTTCAATGAGCCACATCACCTTAGATATTCAAGGTCACCAAGGTGATTCAATAAACGTCAATTTAACGATTCAAGAAACCCATCCATTCCCAAATCCTAGAGTTAATCATTCCAAAAATGCTATTTTTTTTCAAAAACAAACTACCAAAATGCAATTTTCTTAGTGATAATGTGCGATCTGGAAGCTCCTAGCTGGAGGATTGCCTGGACGTACTCGAGTGATGAGTTGGAACAAACTACAAAACAGAGATCATAGTGACCGGGGTGAATGACCCGGAGAGGTCGCTCTGATGCTTAAGTCAAAATTCTATTGTGGTTGCAAGTTAGATTTCATGTGCTAGAGAGCTTGGATGTAAGTAATCGTGCCTACCTGGACCATGGAGGGCTTGATGCCTTTATATAGCTGAGTTATCGAGGATTTCCCGGAACAGTTCCGAGACCTACGACCTGAATGGACAAGATCCATTTCCTCTTTAGTCGGGAGTTACGTATCAATCAATGAACCTTATTGTCGCCGCCTGATCTGGACAGGGAGAAGATAAGTCTAGTCGTTATGCGGTGTGATCCCGTAACATTCGGAGTCTACTGGGAAACTACTAGAATTGATTACGTGTCACTTCAGTTCTTGGGCCCCGAACTCGATTAGGCACCGAGGTGGCATTATGCCGAGGTGACTTTATGCCGAGGTGGCCAAACATCCGAACTCCGCATACCGCTGACTAGGCTCCCTTTGCCGAGTTGTCATCCTACAAGAAGATCGCGTCTACGTGACCTTTATTTACTAGGTCGTGCCAAATTACCCCTCATCAATTGCCCTCCACAGGGGTCCTGACCCAGCGCGGGGAATTCATAACGAGCTTAGGTGGATTTGGCACAGAATCTAGGTGATGTAGAGGGGGAGTCGTTGGTCGGACCTGTTCAACCGTTCGACTCAACCAGGAAGTGACCCAAATCACATACCCGGTACGTGCGGACGTCAAAACATATGCTAAATCGACTTCAACCTTGGGAGGCATGCGACCAGTTTTCCTACGAGCCCTCGGATCATGTTGATCTTGATCGTTGATTCTCGAACATACTGGTTATAAATAGGGGCCAAAGGGCCCGTTTTCTTCGCCACAAGTCTGCAAGTCCATAATTTTTAAGGTCGCACTCAAGTATTCCAATTCAGTATCAGCTTTTTCTGGGTCCGAGGTCGTCTCCCTTTCTTTGGTCCTCGTTTTGGTGAGTCACCTTCCTTTGCTTTTTTTATTCCGCTGTCCTTTCCTTTAATATGTCTAGCCTTAGCTTAGATAGTCTTCTAGACAGGAGCAGCGAATTCGTTGGGGCCGAGGTGGGTACCTCGGCTTAGACCGTGGAGCCTCATCCTGTCGAGGTGGTCACTTCGGGAAATGATGTGGACCTCATTCCGCCCGAGGTGGACTCAATCGGCGAGAGCGAGAAGCTTCTGGAAAATCAGCTTCCACCTCACACCGACGTCAGTTGCCAAACAACTTTGTCCCGTCGACAATGACGACGGATAGACTCCTAGCCTTAGTAGCTTGGTACAGACTCCCTAGCGACTTTGTGTATAGCATCCCCTTAGGCAACTTTCCTTGGGATCATGATCACAACAAGATCGTGGTCTTCGAGGAGCAGCTCATATCCGGTCTGCGTCTTCCACTTCACCCTCTTATAATCGAAATCGTTAAATTCTTTAACATCACCATAGACCAGCTACACCTGAACTCCAACCGTAATATCGTAGGGACCATTTATCTTTTCCATGATTACAGTCGTCCCCTTGACCTCAACATCTTCTCTTCGATCCTTTCCATTAAGAAAAACTCGTCTTACATTTTTCCCAAGCACAGGCGAACTTACTTCTTGTCTCCTCATCCCGGGTACAAACAGTTGCACGAGCTCCCTAACAAGGTCCTGGCTTGGAAGAGGCGCTACTTCATGGTCCACAACACCGATGGGTGGCCCTTCCCAACTCACTAGAGGGCAGCCATCCAGGACCCCGGCGTTAGACTGGACTTGGAGAAAAGGGAGGAGGCCCGATCTCGGGTGGAGCTCGGCCTGAAGTTCGAAAACTTCGTGACCAAGGAGAAGCTTGTTCAAGCCAGCCTAAGTCCTCCTGGTAGGCTTCTACTTGTACTTTTTCTATTTGTTTTACTTCGGTATTGTATCTGACTTAGCTCGTTTCTTATCGCAGTTGCCATGTACGACATCCCTGTCAATGAGCTCTTTGGGAGCATGGAAAAGGAAAAGAAGAAGAAGAGAGCCTCCAAAAAGGCTCGCGTCGACACTAAAGCTACCACCACTAAGGTTGTTGTTTCTGAGCCTGAACACCCACCTGTTGCCGAGCAGACTCCCATAATCGATTTGGTTGAGGAGGACCTGGGCAAGGCCACCCCACTCCGCAAACCTGAGGAGACTACGTCTTCATAGCTTGTTCCAATGACCGCCACTTCTTCAGGCAGTGATGCTCCAGTCCGGAGCATTTTGATGTCGAAGTACGGCCTTCTTAAGAGCAAGGACGCGGTGTTCATTGAGGAGGTCGCTCATTGGGTAGACTTGCCAGTTGCTCAGCTCGGGGCCCGAGCGACCACACATTATATGGTGGTATCTCCTTGAACTTATCTTTCAAGTTGCCTTTTACTTAATTTTTCGTATACTGATACTTGTTTTCTTCTCTTGGCAGGTGAACTCCTCTATCCATGCCTTGGCCTACCAGTCCGAGGTGAACCTAAAGCAGGCTCTTGAAGCTGATGAGTCCTCCCGAAATGCCCACACCAAACTAAACTTAGCTCGAAACAAAATCAACTAACTGAAGAATGACACGCGAGCGAAGAAGGAGCTGCTAACTCTACTGATGAAAGAGAAGAAGGAACTCAAAGATCGTGAAGTAGCATTGGAGAGGGAGATCGAGAACCTCAAGGCCCACGTGAAGGAATGGACCGAAATCCTGCTTCAAGTGATGGAGGAGGCCAAGGTTAAGGCAGTTGAGGAGTACAAGTCTTCGGTGGAGCTTCGGGAAAGGTTGGTTGAGGCTGGGACAGTGGGCTACCGCAAGGGGTTCAAGCTCAGTAGGTGGTTGACCCGGTGTTAATTTCCCACCTCGACCTCAGCGCCATCACCACGTTGAAGATCACCAAGGAGATGGTCATTGAAGTCGCCAAGGATCCGGACTCCGAAGCGGAGAGCAATGACGACCTACTTGATGACAAGGGAGAGGAGACCGGTGTCGCCGAGGACCATATGGAGACAGATCCTCCTACTGAAGTCTCCGTTAAGGATGAGAAACCCCGAATAGATTGACGCCTCTTTTCTTGGACCCCCCCCCTTTTGTAATGTTCGATGTTCTGAGTAGACAATTATAATCTTTCTCTCTTTTTTTTTTTATGTACTCGGAGTTCTTTATCAATGAAATACAAGTATTTCGCAATCTTTGTGTGCAAAATTTTTCTAAGTATGAATTACTTCCGATCTGGCGAGCTAAACCAAATAGAAGTATGATTTTTTCTAAGTATAGATTATTCCCGATCTGGCAAGCTCGACACTAGTAGGAATAATCTAATCATCATTGTATGCCTGGGTGAACAGATATTGTAGGGTACATACTCGACCTGTCTGTGCCTAGGTTACTTTGCCTTGCCCATGCCAAAGCGACTGGGTTTTAAGCTGCCTATGCCGAAGAGGCGACTAGGACTTTTATCGTGTTGAGGTCTCTTATTGGCTCGGCACCATAGCCCTTAGGCTTCTCGGAGTAACTTATAGTCCTCTCTCCAGCTCGTCATCTTTTTGGCCAGTTCGGTGATCCCATGGGTAATTTATACTTGGAGTTGTGGGCTCATTCGTAGTACCTTCTTAAGTTATTGATGTTCCATGCTCGAGGTACCGACTTCCCTTCTAAAGTCTTGAGCTCATATGTGCCTTCCCCGTACACCCGTCTTATACGGTACGGACCTTCCCAGTTCGGTTCGAGCTTACCCACGCCGGGCTCCAATCCATAACTTTCCATAGGACTAGATCGCCGATACGAAACTGCCGCTTCTTGACCCGGGCATTATAGTATCGAGCCACTTTCTGCTGGTATGATGCAGTTTGGATGTAGGTTAGGTCTCAGACCTCCTCTACGAGGTCCAGGTTTGTATGGAGCTCATCATTATTTGCTTTCACATCATAAGCCTCAAGTCGCAATGTGGGCACTTCGATCTCTACCAGGATCACTGCCTCTGTACCATATGTGAGGTTGAAGGGGATCTCACCCATCGCTGTCTTGATTATAGTCCGGTAGGCCCAAAGAACACTAGGTAGCTTGTCCACCCGTAACCCTTTAGCTCGTGCAATACGAGATTTCAGCCGGCGGGGGATAGCTTTGTTCGTTACTTCGGCCTACCCGTTTGCTTGTGAATGTGCTACCGAAGTGAAGTTCTACTGAATCCCCATCTCAACGCACCAGTTGTGGATTTGCACGTTCCGGGCTGTAATGCTTACTAGCGGTTCGGCTTCCACCCACATCGTGATGTAGTCTCCCACCACGACTAAGAACTTTCTCTATTCAGTTGCCAGCGGAAATGGACCGAGGATGTTGATTCCCCATTGCGCGAAGGGCCACAGGCTAGTAAGATACTTCAAATCGGCAGTAGGTTGATGGAGGATGTTGGCATGTCTCTGACATCTATCGCATTTCTTGACAAGTTCGAGTGTGTCTGCTTTCATTGTGGGCTAATAGTAGCCCTGCCTTAATGCTTTTTGTGCAAGGGCCCTACCCCCTAGGTGTCCTTCGCATAAACCTTCATGGATATCGTGAAGTACAAGCTCAGGTTCTGTGGGTTGCAGGAAACGTAGGTAGGGGAGCGTGAATGATCTGTACAGTCGTCCGTCTATGAGGACGTACTTGGTTGATTGATTCTCTACCCTTCGAGCTGCATTGCGTTCTGTAGGTAGGGTCCCGTGGAGCAGATAATCAATGAGCGAGTCAATCCAGCTCAGTTCCGCTTGCACCACAGGAGTGGCCTCTTCTGCCCCCCTGAGAATGTTGGGCCGAGGTAGGTCCTCTATGTACATAGTCCGCATAGTGTTGTCGGTTGTGCTTGCTAGTCGTGATAGAGCGTCGGCTTCAGCATTCTCGGACCTTGGGATTTATCTGATGAAGCATGAGCTATAGCATGATAGGATCTCTCTGACTTTGGTTAAGTAGGCTGCCATAGTCGAGTCATGAGCTTCGTAGTCACCATTGACATGGTTAACTACCAGTTAAGTCATTGTAGACGATGAGGTGCTTCGTTCTCATTTCCTTTGCTAAGTTGAGCCCAGAAATTAGCGCCTCATACTCTACCTCATTATTAGATGCCTCAAATCCGAACCGAAGAGCATACTCAACCTTCACCTTGCTCGGGCCATACAGTATCAGTCTTGCACCGCTTAATAACTGGTTGGATGAGCCACCGACATGGAGGATCCAATGCTCCTTGTCCTAGGTCGGTACTGCTACGATCGGGACCAGTTCCGCACTGGTTGATGCTTCTAACGTGTGAGCGGGCTCAGTCAGTTTAGGGGTCGGTGCGTTAAACATGCATTCTACTACGAACTCTGCCAAGACTTGTGCTTTGATCGCTGGTCATGGTTCGAATCGGATGTCATACTCGCTAAACTCGATGGACCACTTCGTCAACCTCGCGGACACCTCGCGCTTAAGTAGGATGTGCCTCAGAGATCTATCTGTAAGGACGATGATGGTATGGGCTTGGAAGTATAGCCGTAATTTTCTAGCTACTACCACTAGCGGCGCTTCTCAATGTCGGGGTATCTGGTCTTTGCATCCTACAGTACCTTACTTACATAGTAAACGGGTCGTTGAACCCGATCTACCTCCCTGATTAGAACCAAGCTGACTACCTCGTCACTCACGGAGAGGTACAACTTCAAAACATCTCCTTCCTAAGGTTGGGTTAAAATGGGGCGGTACTTAGATACCTTTCGAGCTCGTCAAATGTGAGATAGCATTTTTCAATCCATTCAAAAGTCTCATTCTTTTCAATTGCCTTAAAGAAGGGGAGGCATCGACCTGCCGACTTAGACATGAAACAGCTTAAGGCTGCTACCCAGCCAGTCAGCCTCTGGACTTCTTTTATTTTTCGAGGTGGTCTCATATCTACAATTGCCTTTAAATTTTCTGGGTTAGCTTCGATACTACGTTGGTTGATTATGTAGCCTAAAAATTTTCTTGAAGTGATTCCGAAGACACACTTATTCAGATTTAATTTCATACTATATTTTCTCAAAATTTGAAAAACAACGTCTAAATCGTTAATTAAAGATTTAGAGAACTCGGTCTTCATGACCATGTCGTCAACATAACTCTCCACTTTATTGCCAATCAAAGGCTCAAAAATTTTGTTTACAACTCGCTGGAAGGTTGCTCCAGTGTTTTTCAAACCAAAGGGCATAACTTTCTAGTAGTATAGCCCTAGTTCAATTACAAAAGCATTTTTGTCTTGGTTAGCCGTGTCCATCCTAATTTGATTATAGTCGGAGTAGGCATCCATGAAACTCAACAACTCGTTCCCTGATGTCGCATCTACCAGGCAGTCAATTCCGGGTAGGGGAAGCAATCCTTTGGGCAGGCTCTATTCAAATTAGTGTAGTCGACACACATGCGCCAGTTGCCATTGGCTTTCTTCACCAGTACGGGGTTTGCAACCCAACTCGGGTAATGGACCTCCTTGATGAAGTCTGTAGCGAGGAGCTTCCCAACCTCCTCATCGACTACCCTCCACCGTTCCGGGGCGAGGTTGTGTTTTCTTTGTCGGATTGGCCTAATTAAAGGGTCCACATTCAGTTTGTGAGTTATGACACAAGGGTCAATTTCGGGCATCTCTATCGCGGACCAAGCGAAAACGTCTAAATTGTTGAGTAAGAAACTTACTAGTTGATTTCGGAGCAGTTCGCTTACAAGTGCACCAATCTAGAGAATCTTGGTCAGTTCGGTCTCGGACATCGGTATGTGGACCATCTCTTCCATCGGGGCAGCTCGCTCTTTGTTGTAGTATGCTGGTCGCTCTAGTTCGATGTTCTCATCTAACTTTGCTTTTCCTTTGAAGGCAGCCACATATCACCTCCGAGACTCGAGTCGGTCGCCTCGTATTACTCCCACTCCGCAATCCGTTGGGAACTTCATCACAAGATAGTAAGTCGACAGTACCGTGCATAAAACATACGTAATAGGCCGACCTATGATTGCATTGTATGGTGATGGAGTAGTGACCACCAAGAATGTGTGCTCGAACCGGACAATATTTGGCCACCTGCCCGCCTCCACTAATACTGTGACACGACCTATAGGCCTAACTTCCTCTCCGTTGAACCCTACTAGTAGGGCATCTATTGGTTTTGTAACTGCAACTTGTCAAAGGTTTCTTTGAAGGAGATATCGACTGAACTACCTGAGTCCACCAAGATCCACCTTACTTCAAAGTCATTGATGACCATTTTCATGACCAGGGCATCGTCATGAGGATACTGGACCCCACGGGCATCATCCTCGGTAAAGTAGATTGGTTCTTCGATCCGAGGTCGCTTGGGTGGGTTCTCTACTTCATGCTTTAGTTCTTGGAATGATGTTCTCCCAGCCACTATAGTGCACCTTGCTATAATAGATCCCCCGGTGATCATGTTAGTCATCCCGAGGATCGGTCTTTCCTCTAGTAGCGGACAAGGTGGCTGCTCGTTCTGCCTACTACTCTCTAGGCCGTCTTTCTTCCAATCTCCCTGTCAGTTTCCCTGTTCCTTTCCCTCATGTAGAATTTTCAAGTACCCACGACAGATCAGTTCTTCAATTTCATCGCGGAGGTTCCTACAGTTTTTTGTGTTGTGACCATGGTCCGATGAAAGTGACAATACACGTTCGGATTCCTGGTCATTGGGTCTCCACAAAGTCTGGGTGGCCATCTGACGATAGATGAGTCCTTGATTGCCATTAAGATCTCTCATTGCTTCACGTTCAAGGGAGTATAGTTCATTCTCTCCACTAGAGGGGTCCTAGAACGCTGACCTAACTTGTAACTTCACGAGGGGGATTTGCTCCTCGAGCTTGGGTACTTGCTTCTTCGCTTGGGGGACTTACTTCTTTTTCTTTTCTTGTTGTTCGCTCCTTCTGCCTCTCTCTTCCCCTTTTCTCCTGGCTGGTTGTCAATTTTCTGGTTTATCTCCTCTTCAATGCTGATAAACTGATCTGCCAACTGGAGGAACTCAATGATGTTCTTTGGTTTGTTGGCCACGACGTGCCACTTGAACTCTTTATGGGTGATGCCTTTACATGCTGCGGTGAGACGTACTGTTGGGTTAAGGTCTAGTATCTGCCGACATGTCTCGTTGAAGCGTTTGATATAACTGCAAATTTACTTTCCCTTCCTTTGCACCACGTTCAAAAGGCTCTCCTATGACTTTAGGCACTTCTTACTAGTGATGAAGTGGGCCGTAAACATATCTGCGAACTGCGCCCATCTTCTGATGGAACCTGGCGCTAGGTTTCTATACTAAGTCCGAGCTACTTCTTTGAACATGGTGGAGAAAGCCACGCACATACAAGCCTTGTCGACCCCGGTGAGGTGCATCGGGGACTGGAATGCATCCACATGATCAGTAGGATGAAATGACCCATCGTACTTGTCTAGCGGCGGGACCTTGAAATCTTTCGGCATTGGGACCACTAGGAACTCGGGTGACAAGGGGGAAGGTTGGCTCAAAAGAGTAGGCGTTGCTCATGTTGTCACCGAGCTCACCTCCTCTCTTTCTCGACCTTGATCTGGATAGCTTGGCTTTGCTGTTGGATCATTCCTTGCTGATGAGTGACAAATCTTGTGACGTCACCACTACTGCTTTTTTGGTGGAACGACATTCATACTACTACCTCCGTGTTGTTAGGCACTTCGATCTTACTTCGAATAGTAGGGTGAGTTGGTTTAGAGATTCTCCTCGCCGCTTCCTCTTCGTCGTGCGTTCGATGCTGGCTGCTGTGAGGAACCGAGGGGTCTCCCTTGGAGACCGCACCTCGGACCTCGGGCCGATGCTCCACATAGGAAATCTGCCCACTATGCCTCTTGGGCTGGTTGGTTTCAGGCCTATTCCTCGAGCTTTCTCTTTGAGAAGCATGGGGAGTATGTCGGTCACCTATGACACCCTGTGGCGGGGTTCGTCCTGAAGGAGGGACCGGTACTTGCGAAGTTGTCTCCCTACGGGGAGGAGACTGGTGGGCGTTCTGGCACTGGTTGTTCGCCGGCTGGCTTGGTTGCAGTGGTGGGAACTATTGCTGATACTGTTGATAAAAATAATGTTGTTGGAATAGTTGGAACTGATGAATCTGCTGCGTTTGAATCTGCATTGCCCGAATGCTCTAGATGAAGTCGCTAAACTGGGAGTGCCCGATCCTAGGGGAATCACGGAAGGCTCTGAGAATGTGGTGCTCACCTAGGGGAGAGGGACACTCACCTGTTGGGTAATGTGGGGCGCGGACAGTGATGGGACCCCGGGTGCAATCAGAGGAATGGTGAACTGGTCGATTGTCACTGAGAGTCCTTGGGGAGCAACTATCTGATAGTCTTGCCCCCCAATGATGTTCATGTTACCCTTACCGTTGTAGCTGGATGATGCCATTGAGGTTGAGACTGAGTTTGAGACTGTAAAAAATTGGGATGACCTTTCAATCGTTTCTCATAGACGGCACCAATTGATGATGCGCGATCTGGTAGCTGGAGGGTTTCCTGGATGTATTCGAGTGATGAATTGGAGCAAACTGCAAAACAGAGATCAGAGTGACTGGGGTGGATGACCTGGGGAGGTCGCTCTGATGCTTAAGTCAGTATTCTGTTGTGGTTGCGAGCTAAAATTCGAGTGCTAGAGAGGTTGGATGTAAGTAATCGTGCGTACCTGGACCATGGAGGGATTGATGCCTTTATATAGCTGTGTTATCGCGGGTTTGCCGGAACAATTCCGAGATCTACAACCTAAATGGACGAGATCTGTTTCCGCTTTAGTCGGGGAGTAACGTATCAGTCAATGAACCTTATTGTCGCTGCCCGATCTGGACGGGGAGAAGATAAGTTTTGCCATTATGCGGTGTGATCCCGTAATATTCAGAGTCTACTGGGAAGCTATTGGAATTGATTATGTGTCACTTCGGTTCCTGGGCTCTGAACTCGATTAGGCGCTGAGGTGGCATTATGCTGAGGTGACTTTATGCCGAGGTGGCCAAACATCCAAACTCCACATACCACTAACTAAGCTCCCCTTACTGAGTTGTCATCCTACAGGTAGATCACGTCCACGTGACCTTTATTTACTAGCTCGTGCCAAATTACCCTCATCACTTACCAATTCCATTTATTTGCTAATGTGGCATGACTGACACATTAGCAAAAACAGAATGCTTATGAAACTCCAAATTAAAACCTACTAATTCATCGCCATCACAAGAAAGATCACATCATTTCTAATTTATTCAAAATTACATTAAAAATTTTCTTTAAAAGAAATAACAACAACAATAATAATAATAATAATAATAATAGTAAAAAGTAGATTAGAGAGCCCATGTAAAAGGTGGATTGAAGGGTCCACATAATGCAAACTCGTCAATGAGCGATGTCATCATTCATTCATACACTTGGACAATAGATATTTAAGACCGAAGATAGCATTTTGGAAGACCGGTTTTTGTTAATCCATGCGGCTAACATTATTCACCAGTTTATTATTTATGACCTTAAATTTTATATTTTATCTTACAAGTTTAGCAAAGGCATATATGGGATCTGCTCCTCACACCTGGCGTTTCGTTGGCGCCTCACACGCACATCCTATAATGCATTAAGAATATTTTCCGTACATATTAATCATCATTCACCGAAAGATGTTTCGATGCATGGTGGATGTGTGTGTGAAGCGCCCATTTGCCGTCACTATATATATGGCCCATGTGTTAGTCAAAGCCTTAAGCTACGGTCAAATAGTCAGAGTCCCTTTGAATTCAATTCAAACTAAACAACAGTGCCAAAGCAAGGGTCCCACTTACCCAGAGGTGGATGAATGATGATATTTTAATGGTTCAGTTGTCATGTTTGAATGGTCTGATTTATTTTATTTGCGAGATGTTTTTTTTTCTGTCATATAGAGTGAATTACCAAAACCCCCATACAAATGGAAGTGGGTAGGGAATTGGAAATTCAACCTGGGCCAGGCTAACTTGGGTTAAGTTGGCGTTTCTAATTCCCGGACCTTAACCCAATGCATTACGCTCATCAACCATTTTAACCACCAGAGGCAAAGGGATCAGTGGGTTCTAGAATTAAATCAAACCACAATCCAACTTACCGATCATCTAAACTAAACGGTTCAACCATTTAGGTCTAAGCAAATTTTAAATCAGTGGACTAATTATGAAGGTTCATGGAAAGAGTATAAATACAAATATGGAGCGTAAAACTTTATATTTTGTATGTATTCATATATCTGTATTTGTATTTATATTCTTTTCAAACTGAACTCAGAAAAAAACCAATGATTTGGGACTGGGGGTCCAAATGTAGAGGCGTTAGACCTAAAATTAGTATAACCAAATAACCCATCAGTATCTATATCTTCCACTCATTCATGTCGCTATATGATTTAGTTAAATTTCCGGTATGATAGATATTGCCGAAACAGAAACAAATGAATCTGACTATATATATCATACCTAGAAACAAATAAAAAGTAGAAAATGACACCGCGACAGATATAGCCAGCCGGACTGGGACAGAGGCGGAAGAAGCCGCCCTCACGGAGTCACGGTCAACGCGAAAGAGGATTAGACTAATTTTGGACTTGGTCACTATCAGAATCTGTAAGTGGCATGGATTCCGTTTCCACCTTTACTACAATAGTCCCGATACATCATTGTCTTTCTTTTTAACAAAATTCGAAAAGGGAAAGGATAAAAGTATTTTAAAAATTAAATGAACAAGAAAAGTAAACAAAGCTAAAGGAATTTTTCTTTTTTTAGGCAGGCCAAAATATTCCCAAGGATCCTCTTCAACATAAGTCCGGTGGGTTTTGAGAAGAACATTCTTCTCTCTGGTCATTTTCTACAAGAAAGAAAACATTGCGGAATTCTGCAAGTGTACGAATTGATCAACCACAGTTTCGAATACAGCGGATCTGGTGCATCAGTATTTCCAAAATAAAAGGAACTCTGCAGGTCCCAGACGATGCAATTGGAAAATTCTTAATTATCTGTTAGTTAGCTTAAAAAAAGGAAGCAGTAACAGATGAACGGGGGAACAGAGTTGCTCTGTTCAGCTACTTTCGTTCTTGATCAACCGAACTATACAAACCGAAAAAAATGGAGGCCAAAATTGATTAGATGAAGTGAATCTTCACACGTCGACAACAATTTCCTAAAATTGGAAACTTCAATCTCCACTAAACTAATAATCTAAATTGATATAAAAACCTAGACAAAGAAAATTCAAAGAGAAAAATAAATAAAGAACAGAAGAATTTCCTTCTACTCTGGCCTCCCGGGATCTCTGGTCATTCCTTTTGTCTCATGAATCCAAACTCCAAAGAATTTCCTGCAAGCGAGGTGGAGAAGAGAGATGGGAAATGGAGTTTACAGAAACGGATTTACAGAGTCCGACTAAAATAATGCAGTCTAGTACATATATAAAAAAATAGAAAAAAGAGCCGAGAGATAACAAAGGAGAGATGAAATGACAGGTTCGAATCAAAACTGTCAGAGGGCTGGAGAGGGGGTAACAGTTGAAGAGCGAGATGGGAGTCTCTGGTTAGAGGAAAAACAGAGAACTGAGAACACTTTCCTCAGAATGCCCTTCAGAATGGCTCCCCTCTTTGGAATCCAACGAGGTGCTGTCCCAGCTAATGCATCTACTGGGCCATGTCGGCGGCCGTCTCCGCCACCGACGCTAGTGGCGGCGCTTGCAGTAGTAGCACCAGCTCTGAACCTGCTGTATCTTGGGCCAGTTGAAGTGATCAGGGAAAGTTCGGCCATGGCTAGAGAAAGGAAGAGGACAGAAATGTCAGAGAAGGTGACACGAAGGCGTAGTTCCTGTACGTTCTCACCGACTTCGTCCCTTATACACGCAGGGGCCGCGTAGAAGCTATGGGTAAGACGCGTGAGAGCAGCGTTTATAAAAAAGCATAGAGAGGGTGTGAGATAACAGAGTCAAGAGATCCAAAGTCGATGAATCAAAAAAAAAAGAGATCCAATGTTGCAAACCCAAAGTTCTTCTCCCTCACTCGGCCAGTCGGCCGAGACTTTTTAAAACTCGCACACGCTTTGCTACTCGGCGCGACCTGGCCAATCCCAATTATCCAATCACATCTCTTTCGCTCTCGCTCTCCATTCCATGGGTAGGGGTGCTGGTTTGACCAGGTAGAAGTCTTCCGAAAACTGTCTTCTTTGTCAGAAGAGTATTTGGATCGGGGATCCAGCGAGTCAGAACCCTAGTTGAATTGGCCAGAGCAGAGCTTGAACTGAAATCAAGGGGCATTATGGTGCTTCTAATAATCACCACTTCTTGCACTGAAATCAAGGCGATACGTTAAATTGTTCTTTTTGTCACTATTTTAGATTCCCAAGTTGATTCGCGAGTAACTCTTCTCAACTCTGGCAAATGATGATTTTACTCAGATCGGTATATTCTTGATTGATTCCTGAATCCTGAGCTCTAACTGCAGGAACGAATCACCCAAAGCTCACAGTTGAATTTACTGTGATTAGCTTAATAAAGAGAGAATGACGATTCAGTCCGGGTCAATATTTATTGGCTCAAAGTACATTTAGGTAAAGGTACAAGTTAGAAATTGATACTAATTTACAGGCGGGTATAGATGTATAAAGTATTAAGTTTTTGACGTTTTAAATGTTTATAACTGTATAGTAAAAATTAGATATTTGCATTAGACCTGTTCGTACTTCTTCATAAATTTTGATTATTTCAAAATCCCTTCGGTCGTTGATTTTTGGCGCATAAATTAAATATAGACCAGGACATGGTTGGAAGCAGTCAGGATATTGAGAGAATGACACAAACGGCTAAACCATAGTTACGGCCAATGTTGTAAGAGTCGAACCACACAAAAGTTGAAAACCGTCATTTAATCGAGATGGAGGACCTAAAAAGGCCAGGTTCCTGATTTTTTTTTTTGATTCAATTTCAAGTCTTACAATAGTGGTCACTGGTCATTGTTTAATTGGGATTATTTATGCATTATTAAAAGTTTTCACTCTTTAATTTTTTTCTATTTAATCTTTAATTTTTATTATTTATTCTTTAAATTATTAAATATTTAAGTTTTTTATTTTATATTTAAAATTTTAAGATTAATTCTTTTAATTTTGACATTTTTTATATAATTTTTTTATTTTTTTAAATTTTATTATTTTTTGGAATGACCCGAATTGACCCATGAATCAACCTTATCTACTCACGGGTCTCGGCCATGACAGCAACACTCTCCACTCCCATTCTTGGTCGGTGGATCCTAGGTTCGACTCGGTAAGCGTATATTTGAAATGTTCAAAAGGTGCCCAGAATTTAAAATAAATTAGTCACGTCATCCGTGGAGCAAGAGAGATTCTGTTACATCGTATGGGAATATGGGACCCGCTTTACAACGGATCGGGCAGAGCCACGGATCCGAACCGATCAAATAATATAGGTCCCGATTATAATTTTGTTGGTATCAGTTTTGATTGTTCCGAACCGATTGATATCTGCCAGTTCTTTCAATTCTTAGGTGCTTTTTGTTCATTTAACCTAGAAAAACTCACACCCATTCAAAAATCTCGAGGCAAATTTGTGAATATACTAAACAGCTATGAAAAATATTGTGGTAATGAACCTTTCTAAACCCTAACCACCCAATATTTTATAAGGGTTCCGCTTAGTTCACTCGAATAGGAGTTTGAAATCAGAATCAACATTCAGTTGGAAGAAATTGGAACCTGATTCCTATTCATAGGAATCAGAATGGTGCAGTGACATTCCACCTGATTATATGGTGGAATGACATTCTCCTAAGTTGAACCTTTTGGTCATTTTCAACATATACAATGATACCACTATATAAGAGAAAACCCAATTTTATAATTGCTATTAATCATCAATATATTTATAATGATGACACTATAGAAAATAAAAAGTAATAATGACAATTAAAAATGTTTTATATTTGTTTTTAAACATTCAATTATTTATGATTATGCTATTATCGATTCCAAAATAGAACTGTTTTTGCCTCTAGGTCATGGGTACTAGTTCGATCATCCGAGTCAAATGGGTCAAACCACACCATATTAGCTAAATAATGTTTTTTACTAAAATCAGACCTGAAATCATAGTCAGGTGACGGTTTGAACAGCTCAACTATCTAGGTCAACAACAGCCAATTAGTAATCAGATGAGATGTGTTTACAAAAAACTAGATCGGACTAATCCAAGTCAACGACCCAAAAGATGTGTTTAAATCGGATCATACATAGATTTTACTATTTGTATTCGACTAATAATCAAATTGGATCCAAATATGGTTCCATCTGATCCGATTAAAATTTAAATTTGATTATATTATGATGAAGGGAAATTTGGCCCGACCTCGCAATCACCCGACACATGGCAAAAGCAAGCAGCTCGGGGTAGCAGAGCACCCAAAACACGAGCACCGAAAGTAACCAAYAGTCYAGGAGCCCGAGCTCCCTACTAAGAACCYGAGCTCACTCTGGAAGCCCGAACTCTACTGACCGGATCTCCTGCCAAGAGCCCGAGCTCCCTACCAGGAGCCCGAGCTCCCTACCAGGAGCCCGAGCTCCCTAC